>JAFFZH010014995.1:38481-56536 GCA_018420115.1 Euura saliciscinereae | reverse complement strand
TTTATGAATTCCAGCTCCTTGTGACTTCTAATTTGTAATTTGTAATTCATGAATTCTAGCTGCATTTGACTTGAAATTGTAATTTATAATTTATAAATTTATGGCTTTGGTGAATTTATGGCTGGCTGTGAATTGTAATTTGTAATTCATGAATTCTAGCTTGCTGTAACTTGTAATTTGTAATTTATGAATTCCAGCTGCTTGTGAATCGTCATTTGTAATTTGTAATTTACAAATTCCAGCTGCTTGTGACTTATAATTTATGAATTCTAGCCGTTTGTAATTTGTCACTTATTATTTGTGACTCGTAAATTGCCAATTTGTAATGTGTAATAAAAAAAATCATTCTATATTCACTAGTCACGTGATCCTTGAATTAATATATCACTCAGTATTATAATCTCTACCTTCGCCAGTTTACATCTACATACCAAAATTAGTACGTGACATGCGGTCCAAAAAAAAAAAAACCTATTTTCCATTTCTGTTCTTCCACCCTCTTTCTTCCAACTGCAGTCTTCTACGTTTCGTTATATTCCTCGAAACACTCTCTAACTAAGAGAATAATAATCGCTGTATACAGTCGAACATCCAGCCCCTTCATGAAGAAGATATCCAACAGTCAAGAATGAGTGACACGTAATTGATACGGCATGAGCGAATAGCTTGAGAAACCCTCGGCTATGACAGAAGATGAAGACCGCAGGCACCCTCGACCCCCGTTCCGCGTTCTCTTCAACCGTGCGAATATGTGCGGATTAGCGTTAAATAAACGGGGTTGGTAGCGTGTATCGTACCAGTGATATGAGAAACCGAGTGCGGTCTGGGCCCGAAATCTAACCGGTTAAGGTTGAACCGACTACCCTTTCGGATTCAACCCCCCAACGCTCTAACCGTTGTTCTAACGCGAGCTTAACCGCAAACCGCTCAGACCTCGAGCAGCCACAATACGTCACTCTCTTGACAGTAATGTACGAAAAAATATCCCAACAGCTCTCTGCTTGGGGTCGTACCCACCCCAGGACCCAGGGGTGAGGTGAGCGTTGAAAAATAACTCCTTGACTCACCCTCGATAGGATCTGACGACTCACGAGGAAGTGAGAGATCCAGAATTAGCCGAGAATTGAGAGTATTTTCGTATTTTTGGGGATGAAGAGACTCGACGGAGTCTCGCGTGGTGAAAATAGTCTCTAGGATTTTTTTTTAGAGAATTTGGGAAACGAATTCCTGAATTTTTTAGCTGGAAATATAAATTATATTCATAATATTCATACATCTTTCGTTTTTTTTTTTTTTTTTTTTTTTTTTTGATGGGGATATCTACTTTTTTTCTGAAAAAATGTAAAAGAATTCCATCAACTGGATGGTAAATAGGAAAGATGTTGATCCACGTAGCGAGCTAATATTAATGCATGGTAAATTTGTGCGCGCTGGGAGAAGAAATAATGTATAAATTCTGAGAAAATGATAATTAAACGATATTTATAGAAAATTTCATCACAATTACTGAGGATTCAAAATTCTTCGGTTCCTATATATATACAGCAGAAAGTCGTAGAAAACGATAGACACTTACATACATTCGTGAAAACTCGTCAACGTTCGTTACAATTGTGAGAAAGTTCGTAGAATTTCGTAGTGGTTCGTAGAGGTTCGTAAAGGTTCGTAGAAATTCGTAAAAGTTCGCATATAAATTCCTAGAAATTCGTGCAAGTTCGTATAAATTCGTCGAGCTTCGTAGAAGTTGGTATAAATATTCTTAGAACTTCGTAAAAATTCGTAGAACTTATTTTCATCAGTCTTTTCATCAACACCCATCTTGTCTGACTTCCCAGTCCGTAGCGGATGCGCAAAGTGTTTAATTCTTCGCGACAATTTCACAAGATCGTGCGGTAATGTTCGGGTATCATCGTCCGCTGCGCGCGCAGCATTAACCCTAACCTCCTCATCACGCAGGTTTCGTGAAGGAGAAAAAAAATGTATTGTGTGACTGACCTCGTGCTAAGACTTCTGAGGTATAATCGCAAGTTTCTCTCACCAGTCACACGATACACTATCCTAAAAAATATGTACTTTGCGATTGCGATAAATCCTGCGAGAGACATTGCCGCATTTTTGTATACACGAGGATAAAACGAAGAAAAAAATATATATGAAAATAAAAATAAAAATAAAAATAAGTGGGAAAAGGTACAAACGAAGCTGATATCTCGCGTCACGCACGCACGTGGGGGAAAACTAGGCTCCATCGGATAGATTTATGGGGTAGATCGAGGGTAGGTCTGGGGTCAAAATAAATTGAACAAAAAACAAACAAACAAACAAAAAGGAGAAAAATCCTTAATTTTTTTAACATTTAGTGAGTAAAAAGTAAAAAGAAGGAAAAAAACTGTTCCATCTACTCGAATAAAAAAATCAGAGGGCCTCTGGGAGTGGTTTTACGTCGATTTATGACCTCGCTTAGAACCCGCATGCATGTAGATTAATGTATTTCGATGTCGAACCCGCGTTGCCCGTCGTAAGTAGTAGAACAACGTCGATTTATATCTATCCTGATACGGAACCGAGCTACGATCTCTCATTGAATAACTGATCCGATTTTACGAGACCCTAAACACCGAAAGCGTCAAGAAAAATAGCAGGAAAGAAAATTGGACCGGTCAAACTGGGGTCGTTTATCTCCGCGGGGGTCGCAGCGACGTTCGACTAATTCTCACGTATAACTCGCCGTCGATTTTATCTCCGATATCGTTGCCCTCTTGCTTTTCTACGGGGTGATAATACCCTCGGAACCATCATTTGCATGTTCATAAAAATAACTTGAACGCGATATTCTCGGTGATAAGGAGTGACCGAGCACAGGCCGCGGAAATTGATACGTACGTGATACCCACCCTCGCGAACACGCGAACTTAAAATTGTTGTATTTACGGGGAAATTGAACCCGCTTTTTAAATCCATTCAATCGACGTAAGATATGGTCGAACGATAATTTTGTTACGATTTCTATTTCTCATTTTTTAAATGGTGGTTCGATTTCCAATTAAACAAGGTTCAGGCCATTATTGAGTAATTTTTTTCATTTGGATTTGATTTCCAATTTCATCAACGTTTTTTGAAATACAATCTTTTAATTGTGATCTTATTCTATCTTTCTTTGAATTCATTTTTTTTTTCTTCTGATTCGTCGATTTTTAGGTCATTAGTTAATTTTCTAGTTTCAATCCATCGAAAAAGACCCATTAAAGGAATCCACCGCAAGAAGCTCCGTATCGCTTTACCCGTTCGGTTAAAATCTTGGTAAAAACCGGATTTCACGTAATTGAGCTGATTACGTTTATTTCTGACCCGGGAACGACGACTGATGGACATTTTTCCTTCTAGATGTCGCATATAAAACGCGGATACCCGGAAAGTATGCAACCTTTATACTCATTTGCGCTCTTGTTACGAGCCATCCAAGGCCCTCAAAATGTTAATACGAAGCATAAATCTTTCCTTCGTAAGGAGTAAAAAAATGTGTCTACCACCGAATGTGAAGAGAGAAAGAAAAAAATGATAATTTCGAAGCTGACGGCGTGAAATTAAAAAAATTTTCCCTTCTTCAGCAATTTTCCAATTTTCAAATATAATTCGCGAAATTCAACAACCCCTGAATCGCACGTCACTCAAAAACACTTACAATTAGTGAGCTTGAGCTCTAAAGCTCGAAAGTTTCCTTCCTGACAGACACTAGACGCGTGGACAGAAAAAAAAGGGAAACTCAGTTCCTGCTCCACGTTGCATATATACGGAATGAAGAGGCATTAAGCCAGCGAAGGAGACGAATTACAGTACAGTAGGTTCGCCGGTCTAGGACCGTCACCGACCTAAATGGTCCCTCGCATTAACTTAGCCATGCTAAGTGACGTTGAGGCTAAGGGGTGATGGCGACTAGTACGAACGAAGGGTTAAACGGCTAGCGTTTAATGGTTATATGGTAAATGGGTTGATGGTAAATGGCACAAATACGTCCTCTAAGTCAACCCCCTTTCGCGTGGTCGAAAGAGGCCTACGCCATTCATGCAGATACGGATAGTGTAACTTGCGGTAATCACCGAACCTCGTGTTGAGACTTATCTCCTTTCCATTCTGAGTCATGTTCGAATTTGAACATTGTGCAGAAACGTATCATGTCACATAGAAATTATTATTCCGGTGCGGTGTTCCAGGACAGCGACGTCCTGAACCGTCTTGGCGGTATCCTGGTGACTGATTAAACCTCTTGTCGTAATCAGATTGCCAGACTGGGGTGATAGAAGTCCGAGGGACTATTTGCCTAGGGAATATACGAGGGACCCTGGGACCGCGGTCTTGGGGAATACCTTCAACGCCATTAGAGCTAATTTTCTATGCGAGGTGAAGAAGCAAACGGGCGGGTTATACGTACCATGATCACTTCTTTACGACTACTAATTGTAATACACATGATACCTATGAGACACCCACGAATTAATTGACCTGTATCTCCCGAACGGTTCATTCCACGCTAAAAGATGATCATACTTTTTTTGTAGACAATTTTATTAACTTTAAGATTAGTGGAGATCGTTTTTTATCTAGGAGCAGCCGGAAGTAAGATATTTGCAAAAGAGTAACCGAAAAACCTCAGAATGTTATTTGATATAGAGACCTATGAGTAGCTTTATGTTAGTTGAGCTGTATCTTTCGAACAGTTTATTCCACACAAAAAGATAATGAAAACTTTTTTGTAGATAATTTTATAAGCTTCAAGATTGATCTGAATCATTTTTTATCTAGGAGCAACCGGAAGTCAGATATTCGCGAAAGAGTGAAAAAAAATGTACAACTGCTATTTGAAGTAGCTCTGCCTTAGATAGTCTGTATCTTTCGAACGGTCTATTCCACGTAAGAAATTGATAGAACCTTTTTGATAGACAATTTTATGAACTCTAAAATCAATTCAGATCATTTTTGACCTAGGAGCAACCGAAAGTGAGATATCAGCTGTAAAGTTGAATATAAGAGAAATCGGTTTCTTCTGCATCAGTTAACCCCTAGATTGAGGAAGATAAGGTAATCGAGTGAGAAGCCAGTCCAGTGCGAACGATTTCGCTAGTTTTATTCGGACACTCGCTCAGTCAAAGGATGAGAGGAAAAAGAATGACTGTATGATCTTTAACTCACCGGAATCCGAGTGTCTGCTGTTAACCAAACCCAATCTTGTGGACCGGAAACAGTAGCTGGGGGTTCACCAGCGAGAGGAGGTCCCATCGGAGCGGCTGTAGCCTTCTTGACGTCTCTCGTTTGTTGTTGAACTTCCTTATCCTCTCTTATCTGAAACAAAATTTTGTTCGGGGTGGGGTAAAAAAAAATCATGATCGTCACGCGAAAAGGACAAAGTCTGACGGAACTTCCTCGCAACGAGGTCTGAAAAGCGTCGATACCAAACGGAATTTCCGTACCGGAAATCCGCCTAAGATCGCGAGGGGGGTTGCTCTCTGATTGATTTCCCCACTTCAGAAGACATCCAACTAACTCTTCACGGAATACCGAGTACCGAATTTTCTAATATCTTCTACCTTGTAGATTTCAGCGACCGCGTTGTCCTCCAGCAGGGCGCTGCTCCTCTTCTGACGACGGACGTCATCCCCGGAGTCGTCGACTGACCTACAGACCCTCAGGTCGTACTCGACCTTGGCTATGTACGAGTAGAGGAAAGCGAAAGCACAGATTTGAAGCACCGCCTGGACCACAAGGAACCAGGTCAACAACCTGGACCGTAAACAGGCCCCCTTCGAATCGGTGTCACCCATTCCTGGGGAGTAAATGCTGCAGCATCCGCGCCCTTGGTTGGTCACGAGGCTTAGATCCCTGTTTTCTCGCCCTTAAAAGGGTCTTTGAATCCACAAAAAAACGGATTTTTCTCAAATCGAATGAACTTTGACGAATGATTTAACTAGTTTGATGATCTTGAAGCTCGAGGAGGTCGAGTTTTCGCCTCCGCAGCCGGTCATAGCCGTTATCAGGTCGTCTTACGGTCGACTCTGACCACGTTTCAACGCCGCTCGTCTCGTGTCTTGGAGGCGCTTATCGGGTCACGGTTCGCGCACTATCGCGTCCGCGACAGAACTGGATGGAATTGGTTCGGTGGTTGGTAGTAAACGGGCGCGCGACGATTCCGCCAGGAAGATTCTTGCCCCGCGACACGCCTGCGCGAGCACTGTACCTTTTTTATCCTCATTTACGCCACCGCGGTGTTCGTGCACTGATGGACACAGTGGGAACGATGAGTGTTGAGGACTGTACACAGCCTCCCGGACACTGCACCGGGCGATTAGAAACACGGCACATTCGGATCCGTTGGGACGGGGAGCTTTTCAGGGAAATGGGAGCTTGAATAGTGTAACTTTGCGAGGGGTTGGATCATTGTGCGAAAATCACATGAGAATGATTACAAATGATTTTCAAAAACGGATTAGGAAAGATTAAATGGATTTTTAAAGACCGCAAACGCAAGAATTAGATGAAAATTTTAGAGATAACAGAAATAATACAAGAGATTACGGAATATTGAGGAAAAAATGAAGATTGGAATTAAGGACGAAAATTATATGAAAAAATTGAAAATATTACAAAAGTTTACAAAAAATAACTTGGAAACACAAAAATCATAGAAAGATTGCAAGACATGGTTACATGAGAGTAATAAAAAAAAAAAAAATTACAGAACTTGTGAACACCAGATTATAATAATATATAACAGTGATTAAACTTCTCGTAACTTTGTAAAAGATATAAGAAAACTAAATAATTAAAAAGAGTTCCAAAGTAAACAAATTAGGCTTCATTTTGAAGGAAACACTTCTAATCCATCGTCAAAATTGTTACCTTCAGACCCCACGGAAGTAGAGCTTGCGAAAAGCTCCAGTAAAAACGGTGACCATAGGATAACTGCGTGACCGTTTATCCGATTGATTTGAAATTTATACAATATTTTTGTATCGTTATCATCTTAGCTTTGATAACATAGTTTTTTGATCTGACATTTAATTTTCGAGAAACAGTCAAAAACGTCTTTAGAAGTGCCCAAAAAAAAAGTTGAACTTGTCCGAAATTCCAAATTGAATCCCCAAATTCGCAAGCTCCACTTCACCCTTGAAATCGTAACATTCTTTTTTCTCTCTCTCTCTTCTTAACTCCACAAACGATAAGTTATTCTATTTCTGAAGCGACGTACGCATTTTTCATCAGGGGATAAAAAGCCACTTGAACCCCCTTTGCACTTTGTTTTTTTATTTTATTTTTTTCTCCCCTCTCTCTCTCTTTCGACCCAACCCACCTCGCGATAAGCCGCAAGAGTGTGGCCATTAATAACGCGATTCATTCCGTCGGATGGTGTGCTGTATCATTTCGAGTGGTGGACACGTAAAAGGGCATCTCTGTTCGATCTTAGGAAATCGAGTTCCATATAACCGCGTCTGGAGAATCTCAGAACTCGCGGTCCTCGCGGTTCGCTGATCCCATTGGGAAAACGGCGAAACAGCGGCAAATTTTTCCACCGTTTTCTGTATATGTATAGATTCATGACGTATGGCCGGAAATTCCTACCCCTGTTTAAAATCGGCTCGATGAAAATTCACCCCCATCCCGTTTGTCGTAGATATTAAAACTTGATTCATGCGATATTCGCACTATCGAGTGATTAATTTTAATTGGTGCCATGCAATTCAGTTTCCATTGTGTAATTATCGTACCAGCTCAATATCACATTTTTTAACTGAACGTTAATCGCCAAATATAACATTTTCATTTCATTTGGACCATTTCAAATACTTATCATCGTCAAATATGATATTTCTCGTCCATTTTGGACCATTTTAAATAATTATGATCGTCAAATATGACATTTTCAGTTCATTTTGGACCGTTTTGGACCGTTATACGTATTCAGAATAATCAAATATGACATTTCTAGTCCAGTGAGACCGTTTTGGTCGCTGAACGAAGTTGTGTGCATCGACTCGCCGATTGTGATCAGAGGGTAGTAAATTGTAATTTCCCTTTTCCTTTTTTATTTCATCTCAAAATAACCGAGACGAAGAGCTCAAAGAGCGAGGGATCGATGATATTGATTCATGGCACGAGATAAAATTCCTTCTATTGTCTGCTACTTAACAGTCTTACAAAGAATCTTCATCCTACAAAGCTGGCAAAAGAGATTCGTGAGAGAAAAAAGAAGAGAAAAATTTCCAACAATGGAGGGAGCGAAACAGATGAGCAGATACTCCTGATTCGGTGCTCCTGAGAGACGGATTTTTGATTCGATGACTCTGCAGTTTTCTCTGTCTTCCTTAGATTCCTGAAATTGAATCAGAGTTGTGCGTTGTATTATATTAACGCGAATGATCATCCGGGTGGCTCGAAGATTAATTACCCCGACGACGTCGAAAGAAAGCCCCTTTTCGTTTTATATCAAGCGGAAAGAAACTGCGAGTCTGAGAAGCAAATTCACCCCGTGAAAGGAGGAGGAAATGACATCAACGGTGAATAATGCTTCACGAGACACGTTATTCTCGGACGACCTATGATAAAAAGAAAGATATTAATGATCCGTGAGAGACGTTGTACACTACACACACCCCCGTTATTTAAGGGAACTGAAATTTTCAAAGTGACGCGTTATTGATGGGATCATTAATCTCGTTTTTTTTTTGTTCTGTCTAGTTTTTTTTTTTTACACAGTTTAGGGACGATCTCTGAGGATCATTTCCAGAGCTTCCGGAGCTAAATGACGAATTGGAGAAAAATTTGTTACATAAATTGAAAAGTTTAACATTTGCAAGAATCATTAGTCAAATCTATGCAAATTATCATCAAAAACGTTCGTTTTCTTGATTTGCTTTGGATTAAAAAATTACGTCACAATCCTGTACGAAGTTGTTTTGCCTTCAGAGACGCCCAACAATATTCAAAGAGCTGAAGCATCGATAATACTTGAATTAGAAAATTCGACAAGCTCTAAAAATTATCCTCAAATATTGGTCTGATCTGCAGTGTGAAATCGAGGAAAAATCGAATCAATTTTTCTGCCCTTGACGTCATCGTGAAAATTGTCTTGAATCTTATTTGATCCCTTAATCGGTTATATCGACTGAAAATTTTATTATTCAATATTTTATGGTCCAAAATGGCCCAAAATGAACTAGAAAAGAGTCATATCTGAGCATTGGAATCATGTGAAACATCCCAAAATGGTCTCACTGGACTAGAAATGTCATATTTCACTATAATAATTAGGTAGTATGGTCCAAAATGGACTGGCAAAATCACATTTGACGATTACAATTATTTAAAATGGTCCAAATGAAATGAAAATGTCATATTTGACGATTATAACCATCCCAAATGGTCCAAAATGGGGTGGCAAAATCACATTTGACGATTATAATTATTTGAAGTGGTCCAAAATGGACTATAAATGATATCATGATCATGAAATGAGTCATATTTGACCATTATACTTATGAAAAACGATCCCTAATGGTTCAAAATGGTCCAAAACGTTTCACAAATGAGGTAAAGATGTCATATTTGACGATAAAAATTATTTATAACGGTCCCCAATGGACTTTAAATGTCATATCTCGTCACATAATGGTCCAGAATAGGGTGGCCAAATCACATTTGACGATTATAATTATTTGAAGTGGTCCAAAATAGACTATAAATGTCATATTTGACCGTTTATACTTATGAAAAACGATCCCTAATGGGTCAAAATGGTCCAAAACGTTTCACAAATGAGGTAAAAATGTCATGTTTGACGATTGAAACTATGGACTTTAAATGTCATATCTCGTCATATAATGGCCCATAGTGAAAACGGAAAGTGGATTAATATCAAATTATCTTGCAGTAGTATGCGAAAGAGGTATACATATATACACCTATGGTATACCTAGCAAAGGAGAAATAACAGACCGAGTCTTACTGTCAATAATCTCGTGTACATAATACCCTGGGGATGTCATATCGGGTTAGAGGAGCGTCGAGATGAGACATTCGGTAAGATCTCAGACCCCCCGAACCAAGGAACCTCTAATGACGCCTCCACCTCCGGCTCTACGCCTCTACCTCCACTTCGGTAATGTGAGGGCTGTTGGTGGCGGTAGAGTTGAATAGAACTTCCCTCGGCATTAACGTCGAGGAAATCTGTCTGCTGAACCCAGACCGCGTCCGATTCCCAAAGGATCGCGCAAGGACGACAGAATGGTGGCTAGGCGACGGTTTCTGATGAGTTTACGTCATCGCTTTGCGGTGTCAGCCTGCAGACGATGAGCGAAATTCGCGTCATCTTTGACGTATCCTTTCACGTGGACGATATCAGATACGCCGGGAGAGTGACTCTCGCTACAGTTGACAATATCCGATGCAAACTAAACAAGGAAAACTAGCAGCCGAGAAGTTTGCCCATTTATAACGCATTGTTGGCCAAGTTCGTTCTCTCCTGCGATAAGGAGAGCAAACAATCGGCTCGCTGGGCCGCCTAATTGCTTTGATATTAATCATTCCGGATGTAGTGAGTCTCGAGATAGTTTGGAGATGGGGATTAAAGTTGGGGTGAAGGAGAAAAAGGACACTGATCCAATCGTCAAGCCTTTGTTTCATTTTCTGTGAATCTTTGAATGGAAAGAAATTCAATTTTCAGTCACCTTTCCATGCACTTTATTCAGCAAAATTTGGAACTGCCTCAAAAAGTATTTTTATAGCAGTGAATAATTTCTTTGATAATCGAAAAGTGACTTTTTCCTGCCTATAATTAAGAAACGAATGAATTTCTTTCATGGAATTTGAACCCTTAAGAATATAGGATTAGTGAAAAACGTTCTTTGATCGCTCGTGACGTCATAATTCAATGGAGGATTTTCTTCCAGAAGTGAGCTAAAGTTGGTTGTCGGAATCCGTAGGAGTCTTCGAAACTTTGTTGCTGTCTATTAGTTAAATAATTAAGTATACGTGGGGATTCTGTAAACTCGATAACACCAAACCCACCATGCAGAAGGTAGAAATCGAATCAACTCTACCCAGAGATTCGAGGCTGCCGTAGCAGAACCTTTTGCTTTATTTTATTTTACTTTTCTATTTTCCACCATCAGAATGCTGTTCGTGCGAAGTTGTTAGAAACGAAAGGTGAGAAAATATCCTTTGACACCTACAACCTCAGATGCAGTTCAAGCATCGACTGTATTCAGCCTTTTGCACCTTTGACCCGAGACTGAGGGCTCTCCACTCACCCGGAGAAACCTTGCAGCCGAGTTTTCATCGGGAACAAATGGCTCCTTTTTTCTTTCCTGAATTTTATGAAATTCATTGATAGCCATCTTATTGACGTCTGGACCTGAAAACGTCATTTTCGATACAAATATAAAATTTCAAGATGTTTTTTATAGTGTACTTATCTGAGAATAGAGAAACGGAAAGTTAAAAATGTAATTCAACACGAGAGGAGAAGGATATTGGCCGAATATAATATAATATCCTTCGGCTTTTCACCTCCTTCTTTCCCAGTCTTGAATATTCTATTCTATGTACACACATACATTATATTATGGGTATAAGATTGGAAAAGTCTCTATACTATACCCACTCACCGGTAGCAATTTCCAGGACGAATGATTTATCGAAGAAATTCGCTGCTGCAATGTCCCGGGCCAAAACCCTTCGCCAAAATCTACGCACTTCGGGGATACAGGAGCTTTTCGGGTATAAGCGATAAATTTTTAGCTACAGGTGATAAACGGAGCCGGTAGGCGCGTTTTCAACCTCGAGTCAATTCGATTCTATAACTCGAACCTTTTTTTCTTTTTCTTATCTCTGTTATCATCAGTCAAGTAGAAGCTGGCGAAGAGACACGTGGTAAAAAAAAATTGATACGATTTCTATTATCTCTGATGTTAAACAGCTTTCATACGAAGAGTGTGTTGAACGGAAGTGAAAAAGCTTCCTTCGTTGTGCAAACTTTCAACGTTTCAGATACGCTTGTAGGCCCGTATCCCGTATGTTGACGGCGCTCGTCTCGCGCATCCCTTCAACGTAGACGTGTTAACTACCCCGATAGGATTCACCCTCGGTTTCCGTTCGCATTCAACAGCTTCGAGGCTCGCTCTCCGTGTTCGTGTTCGACATTGATACATTCTCGTGTTACGTATTAGGTACGGGTACACATGCAACTTGCCATCGCGTGTTTCTCTTGTTACGCCACGACGCGAATGGACCTCGACATCCTCCGACAAAACCTATTGTTTGAACAACCGGACAATAAGCTAGAAGCTATACTAGCTCGAACTTTAAGACTATTACCTATTTTCCGTTAGTTTTTTTTTTTTTTCACGAATGAAAGTCGATTTTTAAGGGCGAAATTTTGTATTAGAGATTCTAAAAAAAAAATAGTTGAACAACTCAACTTGAAAAAGTCTGATCGAAAATTAGTTGAAAAACTAAAAAACTATGAAAATGCTTCGAAGAAATTTTGGAGAATATATTTTTACAATAAGAAAAATTATTGAACTTTTTTTTTTTTTGAGTAAATCGAACTGAAAATATATTTTATATTTGAGTTCGATCTACTATAAAAAATGGTATTGATGGAATATTCTAAACCATTATATGAAAAGTATAACCATGAGTGGACATTTTTTTGCGAGACTATAAGTGTCAAATTATTTGATCAGATTTCGAGAAATAGTCCAAATTTTTTAAGTAATAATCCCAATATGAAAGATTTTTTTTATTTATCACCTGAGCAAGAGAAAGTCTATAGATAAAAACTACTATAAGAAAAAAAGTATAGGTCCCTGATAGTTGTTGATTTTTTTCTGTACTTATTCTCATACACTAAGTACACAAACCAAATTTCAATTCAAAATTTTGAAAATTGTATGAGTTATTAATTCTTCTAGTTTTTCCTGCAAAGTTGAATAACTCGTACAATTTTTTATTTTTGAGGATAAAATTTGGTATGGAGGCTCATTTCACTCGGTTTTTTTATATCGTGATTTTTTGTCAAATCGAAACATTTTGAAAAAGTTCAAATAATTTTTTTTTCTACCGCGAGAAATAATTTATAGAACAGCAATAAAATTGATTGACTGCGTTTTCATTTGTCGAATCATAATTCGCCTCACAATTTTCAATAATCGTCTTCCTCTACTTCTTTTTTTGTAATTTTCAACCGTCTTTATTCAATTACACGGTGTAATTGGAGGAATAAATGATGGACCACTTTACTTCGGGTAGAGAAAGACAGAGCGAGTAGAAGAGGAGGCACCCTGCAATTAACCCAAGTAATGCCAGATAAAAAGACCCGCTTTATACGTACGTGGACCAGCTCTTGTATTTATAATTTTCATCGTGTAATCTGGGTCATTTGGTCCCTGAAGCGATCGAGCCTCGGTTAATTCAGTCATCAAACTTCCCCTGCGACGATCAGCTTCCTTCGAGTCAATTTATCTTCCGAACGATCATTCATATGCGAAAAAGTGTCTGAAACTTTTTTGCAGCGATTTTCACAAGCTTCAAAACTGGTTCTGTTCATTTTTCTTCTAGGCGTGACCGGAAGTGAAATATTAGCGATACAAGGATGCGAGAGTAAATTTAACCGCAATATACCTTCGTTTTTTTGTATGAAATTCAATCAAGTTCGAAATAATAATGTTTTGATTAATTAGAGTGAAGAAATATAATCAAGGAAGTGAATTGCTCGATTTGAATTTCTAGAATAATTAGCAGAATAGGTACGTAGCTTAGCTGCATAGCCTTTGTATAAGTTAATCAACCCCATTATTCTCTATAATCACAGTTCAACCATCCTTCCAAGAATTTATAGATCAAGAATACGTCGAGCCAGTTGCTTTGGCGGTGCGTGAATCCGCTCTAATCAAACCGACCGCAAATCACACGCTGTGCCCCAATTACAAATAATGAAATCATTCATTCAATCAGAGCCGATGTAGACTCTGACGCTATAAACTCTGTCTGGGTGAGAGATAACCTTTTTTTTCTTCTTCATTTAATTACTCGTCTAACTGTTTATGAACCACGGATAAAAAAACAAGGCTGACGTTGAACGTATTCGAATTCCTATAATTTCGATTATTTTCAAACTATGCAGATTATTTGTTGTTTTACTTTGCCAACGCTGGGATTGAATTTGAAGGACCATCGATAACGCACGCGGGACTCTATCATCTGATGCAAATTTTAAATGCAAATTTATGCACATCAGGGTTTCTCTCTTTTTTTCCGCAAACGACTCCAATCAAACGGGATTGGTAATTAACGCCGTCAAACGGAGCCCACATTTTAGCCACGGTTCGTCGCTTCTGCAAAAAGCTCATGGTCAGTAAATGTTCGGGACAAGAGGAGACCTTTTTTATTTTTGTCCCTAACTCGTTGAATTGACGTGTCAATGGTCCGTGAATTAATACAAATTAATCGATATGAAAGTAATTATTTCGAGTTGAGTAAAATTGAAAAAAATTAATTAAATTAATTTGGATTAGGCGAAATTAGCGAAAATTATACCGAATTAATCGGAATCAACGTGGATTCGGGTTTGAATGAATCTCTGAAATATCGCAAATTAGTTTTAACTGACTCGTAATATTAGGAATTCATTGAGAATTTTGACAATGAAATAATGCGAATTATAGTGAATCGATTTGAATTATAATGAATGAATTCGAATTACAGTGCATTAAATTATATTGAAAAAAAATATTAATTCAAATTCAAAAATTGATATGTCAAGCCCGGATTTGCTTATTCCCCCTCGACTTTTATTTCTTTTTTTAGTCAGTAATTCGAAACGTTTTATTGCTGAAATCTCGTCGGTACGAAAGAGCGAAAGGAAAAATGTGAGAAAAGGCTGCGGGGAAAATACATCAGCGGACAACAATCAGGATTCAATTTTTCCTTCTGATACCACACAGAAAGGCTTGTAATCGGGTCGATCCGCGCCCGGGATGAGAGATAAGTGCGAAAGTGCTACACACAACGAATTTTCGCATCCCCATAGAGACCTGCAGCCTCTTACAACACAATGCGGGACGTGCAAAATATAGCCTTCCATGTGTAGTGCGGCATGAATCTGTATCGGAGAAAGATCGATTATTTTTCACGAGGGGGATGAGGTGGAGGTTTTTTTTAAAGTAATCGCTTCTGTTATCCGAGGGATAAAAAATCTGGTGTACAGCAATTTTTTTCCCTCTCTTCACTCCTGGATTAATATCGACGGTCTGGTAAAGCGATATTTGTGTTTTACATCGGACAACGAGATACTCGGGGATTTATTGTCCCGTTAAACGAATTGGCGGACAGATTCGATCGGATATCTGCTCTTGGAAAATGAAAAACAGCGAATAGGGGATAAAACGTAATTTCTCATCGCTCTGGATCCGTATTGCGTCCCATATGTGGCCTGAAATGTGTGATGATAATTTCTTTCGTGTTAACAGGGTCGTTGCGATTTATTTCACCCGCAACAATCGATACTGTCGAGGGAATAATAGCTGTACAAAGCTGTTTCAACCCTGGCGCAGACACCTCAATGAATCCGGGTTCATATACGTCACGTACAGAATCCTGGCATTATGGACCAAATTCGATTCTCATGTCGTTCGATCGAGTCAAGTAAAAACGATAAACTTTCGGTACTTCAATTTCAAAATATACGAAAACAGAAAAAAAAACATAAATAAGTAGAAAAATTGAGTTCAATTTTGATAAAAAAAAAAAATTGTGACTTTGAAAAGCATATGGATTAAAACGGTCACCACATTTTCAGCTGGACAGAGCTTTTACCAAATCGATCTTCTATTTATTGAAATTTCACCAAAATTGCTGAACTTTATATCAAATCTTACTCATCCGTCATTTTCAGATACGTTTTTCAATGTCTTTGAATTTTTCAAAAACGAAAAGGTTAGATAATAACGTTATAAAAACAGTGTAAGAATTCCAAATCGATTGTATAAACGGTGCTTTTTGCAAGCTCTACTTACACAGAGTCTAAAAGTCACAATTTTCAATAGAAATTGGAGTTTTTGTTTTTCAAATGGGGTTAAATTTGTGTTTCTATATCTCGAAAGCCATAAGCTACCCTAACTGGTTAGAACTGGCCAGTGGAACTAGATTTTCCCTAGACTAGGCAAAACCCTCTAGATCCAGAGATACGCATATACAACTGGACAGCAAGTAATTCGAAACTTAAACTTGAATTATAATTTGACGAGATTATTGCACAAAGTTCTAGCTGAATCTGTACAGGATTCTGGCTAGTAGTTTGTAAATAGTACTTGTTAAATGGTATTGCTAGCTGAGAAACTAGGACAGACAAGCCTCAAGATTCTGATCTGAGCAAAAAAAAAAACGGCTCGGGATGATCGATGAACGTTTTTTGTCAAACTTTTCAACCCAATTCCGCCAATTGATTGGCAAAATCCGATACTAGAATACAAAGAGATGCAAAGGGAAGAAGGGAAAAACCGACAAAGTTGTTAGTAGCGACGTACTTAAAGTAATGGGAGCGAGCTTCTCATTAGAACAGAAGCCGTCCCGCAGTCACGTTGGATAGATCTTTCTCACCCCTTGTTTTCTCGTCTTTGGGGTCTCATTTTTCTTTCTCTCCTCCACCGACAACGTTTGGTCTTCTCGGTCCACTCTTCTCCAGGCCATCAACTTTTCCTTTACCCTCTGCCCTCTGCCCTCTGCCCCTTTCACTTCGCGTATACCTAAGGATTGCCTTTTAACCCTTACATTTAGTTTAGTTCCACCGTCGTACAATTTCGGTTGTATTAGAACCTCTCGGCTTGACCTCTGGCCTTTTAACTCTCGGGGAGGAAAAACGTATTAGAAAAACATCAGACCCCCCCATCCTCGAGGAGTGACGAATGGATTCGATTTGGCTATTCGATCCGATCTAACGAGCCAACGGCAGCTGGCTTAACGCGTGAGAATTATTTTCCTACAAACCCCAAAAGAAATTCGAACAATTTATGTGCTAGAATAGCCGAATTTTGGATCCTTTATTCGCGACTCTCACATCATCTTCGTTCATAATTGAAAACTTTGGCTATTTTTTTTTTTAGCTCGCCCAGCGGTTTCCGCAGGTAGTTTAGAGAGAATAATTTGTTGTCTCCCTCGCCGAAGGACGCTGAGCTAGAGATGAATAATGAATAAAGCTTTGGTAGAATGTCTGCTTGCGGTTTAACAAAGCGATTACTATCTTCGAGTTGATTACACCCTGGTACAGTATCGAAGAGGTACAACTACTATTACAGTGGTTTAATTGATGGTTGCTTCAATGAAGGAAAAAAAAGACGAATTTTCTCATCAATTCTCCTCAAAATTGGTGATCGATATCCTGGGATGGTTGCAGCCGCCTTGCTGACAGAGTAAACAGTCCTTAGGACCGCGGCTATCTGTGCGATCGACCCCAGGAACACGGAACGTCCATTTATGAATGGCGTCAGTAATTATACACCTGCCTTTACCCGTAGCTAGGTATACCTACACGAGGACGTGAAGCACTTGTCGTCAAATTTAGCGAGCTCAGAGCTTCGAGGTTGAAGCTTATAGAGCTCGGAGCTTGGAGCTTGCAGCAATGGCAAGGTCTGGTTTGTTTCACCAACGGCAAGTTCTATTATGCCAGACAGTTAGTTTATGCAAGGCTTCACACCCGGCAAACAATGCCGGTGAAGTAGTCTGTTTGCATGTTCCTCGACACACCCTGTGTACGACCTCGATACACAACAGGCTTCCACACGATGAATCGTGCGCAGAAATTCAACTGCGAAACACTGTAAATTCTTCGGAGTGACCATTCACTCCTTCGAAATTACCATTCAATCGATAAGAGTCACAATCCAGTAAGTATCCATAAAAGCGACGACTTACTCGATAAGGGCAACTATTTATTTGTTAAGGGCAACAATTTACTTATCAATACGACCATTTACTTACTAAGAGCGAACATTCAGTTGTTAAGGGCGAC
>JAFFZH010014995.1:21675-38471 GCA_018420115.1 Euura saliciscinereae | reverse complement strand
TACTAAGACGACCATTTACTTAGTAAGAGCGAACATTCAGTTGTTAAGGGCGACAGTTTACTCACTAAGGACGACCATTTAGTTGTTTAGGGCGACAATTTCCTTATAAAGAGCGACCATTCAGTTATTAAGGGCGACCATTCGCTCACTAAGGACGACCATTTAGTTGTTTAGGGCGACAATTTCCTTACTAAGAGCGATCATTTAGTTGCTAAGAGCGACTATTTATTTGATAACAGCGATTATTTACTTTCTAAGAGCCATCATATTTATTTGTTTAATGGCGACAATTCACTTGTTAATAAGAGTGATGATCGAGTCCTTCAAGGGTGACTCCGTTGAGTCCTGAACAACACTGATGATTTAATTTTTCCATCAAAAATGCGCGTGAGTTTGACCCGAGAGTTGAATGTCAGTTGAAAAAATTAAGAGAGGATATTGCTCGCACTTTTCTGAGGTCAGGACGTGATCTAATCTCGGACTGTTGTGAACGTTGGTAATTAAAGTATGGGGGTGTTAATTTTTCTGTTCAGGTGTGAAAAGAGATAAGGTTTTACACCGAGCTCCCAGACCTGACGACTTGGTTGATTACATCCAGAACCGTACGATGACGGGGGCGGGGGGTCGAAGGTTATTTGTTAATTAGAACACCCCTCGAATGGGAACACGTCACTGCTGTGCTCTCAGAAGTATGTCGTGATCATCGTGTCAGATCTGGTTCGGTTAATTGACACTTTTCTCATACATCTTGGAGATACATATTTCAGAAGGAAAACTCGGCACGAACAAATCAGCGCAAATTTGTGTGAGAATGGTACGAAGATTGAAGACACTTGTCAAAATCCTAAAGAATGATAAAACTTTCACAAGTTTCTCTCCCCTTATTCTGATTGAATTTTTTTTCATTTCAGACGTTTCAACTTCTTATTCTATTTCAGACGTAAAAAAGAACGTCCGAAAAAAAGGTTTGTAAGAAGTCGAGTGAACGTGAGGAAAAGTCTGAGCAGGAACAGGTTAGAAGAAAAATCTTCGGTTACCTGCTCGCGTGACTTGCTTCCAAATTAGGTGATGCGAAATCTTTCATATTCCCGGCGATTCTTGTCGCGGCCGCCGCGTCTTATCTTGTCTCCGCGTTTTCTTCAACGTTCCATCGCCTTTAAAGCTGCAGAAGATTTTTCGCGCTTCTCCCTGTGTCCCACTTCAGTATATAAGCGCTTGGTCCATTGTAACTTCGCAGCTTCCCAGTGGAAGGAGAACCTTTCCATTTTAGACGTGATCAAATATTTGCACAGTTCGTTCACTTGTCGACGTTCACATACCTAACATGACGTGATTTTTTGTTTTTTTTTTGTTTTTTTTTCATGCCTCTGATATAACCCACTCGTAATCTTACACCTCGGGCGATAACGGAGACACGGTGATGATGGGGTTTGCATACTTTTTTGTTTCCGCAAAATCGATTTCATCATAGGTAATATTCCGAATTCGGTTTGTATTTTCACATAGAGAAGCCCCAGAATATCTCGATGTCATTTTAATATCAATACATGAATATTTATACCGTTTTATAACGTCCATAAGACTTACCATATTCACTGTACAAGAGTGATTATCCATAAAAATGACAGTTTACTTCCTCATAATGACCATTGATTCTATAAGAGTTACAATATTCTTGATAATAATGACCATTCACTCCATTAAAGTTACCATTTTCTTGATAATAGTGAATATTCACTCCATTTAAGTTACCTTTTTTTGTAAGAGTGACCATTGTTGTCATAAAAGTTACAATTTTCTTGATAATAATGACCATTGATAAAAGTTACAATTTTCGTGATAATAATGACCATTGATTCCATAAAAGTTACCATTTTTTTGACAATAATGACCATTCACGCCATGAAAGTTACCATTTTCTTGATAATAATGACCATTGATTCCATAAAAGTTACCATTTTCTTGATAATAATGAATATTCACTCCATTTAAGTTACCTTTTTTATAAGAGTGACCATTGTTGTCATAAAAGTTACCATTTTCTTGATAATAATGACCATTGATAAAAGTTACAATTTTCGTGATAATAATGACCATTGATTCCATAAAAGTTACCATTTTTTTGACAATAATGACCATTCACCCCATGAAAGTTACCATTTTCTTGATAATAATGACCATTGATTCCATAAAAGTTACCATTTTCTTGATAATAATGAATATTCACTCCATCTAAGTTACCTTTCTTATAAGAGTGACCATTGTTGTAATGAAAGTTACCATTTATTTGATAATAATGACCATTGATTCCATAAAAGTTACAATTTTTCCGATAATAATGACCATTCACGCCATTAAAGTTACCATTTTTTTATAGGAGTGACCATTGTTTCCACAAAAGTTACCATTTTCTTTCTAACAGTGACGATCCATTAAGGTAACCATTCTCTTCATTAGAGTATGATCATGGGTTCCATGAGGGAGAAAGTTATATTCATACAGAGGCTGATATTCAGAGAATATATTATGTATGAATATTTATGGAGTTTGAGAACTCGGCGAGATTATGCGGTAGCTTTTACCAAAGCTTCTCAAGTTTTTCTTTAAAAATCGTGGTTAAACGTACGATGCATGGAAATGGAATAGCTAAAGATAGTATAACTCGGAGCTTCGGTATCGAAAGGATAAGAAAATTCCAGTAATCAATACATCGATGATATTATTATTAATCTTTTTCAAGCATTCAGATGAACCAACGCACTTCACTCTTCATGCATTTCGTGAATCTGCGATAAGGAAGTAACAGTCATTCTTATACAGCAAGCTGAAGAACTTCCATAAAGGATTTACGATTCCGTTAGCCACACGGGGGGCGTTAAGCCACCCGAAGATATCCGCAAGCTCAAGCGCGGTGCTGCTGGCTCACCAGTGATCTCTCAGCTTCCATAAACATCTTGCACAGTGAAAAAAAAAAGAATACTGTATATAAGCTGGTCAAAAATTCCCTCGACCATAAAGAAAAAGACAGAGCATTGCAAGCTCGAGCCAAAACCGAATCCAGATGATGACGTATTTAGTTTCGACGCTGTCAAAGCACGCGATCATTTCTGCGGGTCGCTGGTCTCGTTTTTAATAAGGGTTCGCTTTTTTTCAAGTATTTTGATTAAAGTTTTATTAACATAGGGAGGTTTTAGCGAAGCAGTGCTCGCCAAAGCGTTTCCTCGGTTGTTAATTGCGCGTTCCTCGACTTCCGCTAGCTTTCGCGCTCCGAATGCCCAGGGGTGGAACTGGTCCCGGTCTCGACTCTATGGGAACCCCGTCCAAGCACCGTGTCTACCAGAGGAAGACGTGGAGTGTAGAAACTGCCAATCAGCCTTCCGAGACCGAGTCGCCTAGTTTCAAGCCGCGTTAAGCTGGGCTAGTTTCGACTGAGTTAAGACTAGGCCTACGGTACACCGGGGTCGATATAGATTGGCTCGAAACCGGGGTTGACTTCCCCACTTGGTATGCATCGTCGCGCCGAACCGCGTCAGCGGAGGACAAACAACTATTCGTCGACGACCAGGACCCGGAGAAAATTCTCGTCTGGTATGTTACCCGCGTACCCGAACGCCTCTTATACACTCGCGAAAATCTTTCACGGCCCCAATCGCGCCCTCGTATCACCCAAAGGACTCAATTCCATGTTCGACGAATGGGATCAGTAGCTGAAGTGAAATGGAAAAAATGTTTGATCAAAGAGGACGGTTTCAGGAACTGTTTCTTGAACTCTGAAAAAAAGTTTTTGAAACGACAAAAAAAAGGTTAAATTTAATACGAGGTTCGATATTTCCGACAACTTTCAATCCCTCAAGGATCAAGGAAAGTTATTTTTCGGAATGAAGCTGAAATTGAAAACTTGAGAAACACGATTAATGTACTTTAAAGGCGAGAAATAACCCTGCGATGTAATAAACAGGTTCCGAGGACCCTGAAAACTTTTTATTTTTCTTTAGAAGAATTAAAAAAGTTACTTTGATTCAATTCCGAAAGTGAAAAGTGAACTGTAAGGGTCAAAGATTAAATTCTTCTCGGTTAGTAGCACCTGGAACACGAGGAAGGTCTGAAATGTTACGGAAGATTAGCCGCTCGTCGATACGGAAGGAAAAAGATGTGGCAGATTTTTTTTCCTGTGTTTCCCTTATTGAAAAACGAAAAATATATTGAGCTAGGAATTTTTCATCTCGGTAAAGAAACGAATGAGAAAAAAAAATGGGATAAAATTAGATCCTTTGAGACTTTGGTTCAAGGAATTTTATCGAGATACCCAAGAACAGTGAGAAAAAAAAATTGTTATCATAGAATGTTGAAGGAAAAAGTGGACCGAGTGAAGTTTGATGAGTAAACTTTCTTCGAGTTTATTTAACTCCAGCAAAATACGTAAACCTTATCTTTTCCAGCTCTAAACTCTGGATTGAAGTTCGTTTAAATGTTAATTTAAGTGTAAATAACACCTATTTTCCCCCTTTTTGTTTATTACACACAAATTATCGAATTGTTCAATCAATTACAACTCTAACTTTTCCAATTCTCCCTCCCTCTGCGAAATTTTCTTCAACGACTATTTCCAGCAGCCTTTTGATTTACGGTTTGGGCTATTTTGAATATTGCAAATCTGATCTCAGATTCGTGATCAACGACCCGAAAAACCATGTGGTAGCAAATTTCATTCAAATTTGTTGATCCTTTCTCAAGACATCGTCATTTTTACTGTATTTTTTTGAGAATTTTGTTATTCAAAGTATGATTCGAAAAGTTCTTCGAAAACAGATAAAGATTCAAAAATCGCAGGCGGCGTTGTAACCGATAACGATAACCGGATTTCAGTGGTCAGAAAGGCTCCGTTTCCAGTTACCACTGACAGCTCGATGAAAGTCTCTCGTAATCCAATTTTCGAATGGCCGAGAGGACGAGGAACCTGATGCCAGATATTGCAGCACCGGTCAACCAGAAAATACATCCTGGCCAGACGTTCGCTTTCGATCTCCAGATTCGTAGGGTATAGGCCAGCGTCGAGGCTCATTTCACGGTCAGTTGGTACCTCGATCGATACAGACTCAAACCGTCATCCTTCTATCGTCTCTTTGACGGTGTTTTTATCTCGATTTTATTTCAAAGATTCTCCAAGATCGACAAAGAATAAGAAAAAACCTCAATGATTCCAGAATTCAGTCATCAAGATCGACGACAAACTTTCTTGATTTTTGGCTTTTGAATTAATCAAGTTTTTCAATTCACTGTTTGAATTTCGCGGTACGCGAGTTGCCTCAACGCGCCGACTGATGGCGCTGAGTCTAGTCGACCGCAACGGCATCGGTTGGTGGACAGAAGAACGCGTGACGTCACGTCTAGTTTCTCTGAACCATATAATGCTTTTTTTAGCCACAGTTTTGTTAATTTTGACTCCCTAAGAATCTGACGGGACGTGGAAACAAGGTTTTCCTGCTAATTAAGTGATGAAGTAGACGCGGTATAACTGGAGAGGGAAAAATAAAAATTTGAACACGTCGTAAGCACCTGCAGTGAAGTAGTGCGCTGCTGCTGGTAGTGAAGTGCTTACAAAACTGGTTTTTCCAACGAAGCGAGAGGGGATAACGTGACGTGAAGTAATTACTCAGATGTCTGGGAGCTTTTACAGAGCTGTTAGTTACTTTTAGAGAAGTAAGTGAGCTCGCTACTTACCGAATAGCGAACTGGTCGCACCACCATCGATGCATAAGTGAATATACCTCACAGGTTCGATTTCAAGGGGAGATAGGAATAACGAGTTGAACTGACGTGATATGAATCAATCCGCATCGGATGAATTATGAACTAATTTGAATGACAATGGAATAATGCGAATTATAGTCAAAAAATCAAAAAATTGATGTGTCAAGCGCGGATTTATTTGTTTCCACCTCGATTTCTGCCCATAAGAATGAAGAATTGATCGATACCACAAACTTTATCTCTCCTCCTCCTGTTGGCTTTGAAATCAGAGAATAAAAGATGTTTACTCCTTCTTCAGCAATCAAGAAGCTTTTCCAAATTGGAGGGGGAAACGTTCCCTCGTCGTTATCATAGGTGACGGGCTGAATGAAGAAAAGTTGTGTTTAGCTCCCGGATCGGGTGATTAGATTGAAGATTGTATCCGTTTAGTTCTTAGGGCTGCAGTCTTGGGGTATTTGGGAAAGTGTGGAATATAGGAACGCGTTCAATCTCGTCCTATATACTCAATTAAACCAGGGTGAGTCCCTCGTGTGCCCCGAGTTAAGAGGCGCTGCTCCGAACCTGGTGCGCGATAAAGCGAAATAACCTGACGTGAAACGGCGTGAAAACGGCGACCGTGGTTCAAGGAGGGTTTTAAGGTATAAGGTATAAGGTTCTAAGGTTCTAAGGTATAGGCAGGAATAGGAAAGTGGAGGAAGGGGTGAGGCGAATTCAATTCCAGTGCCACACTTTCCTTACCCCATCTATGTACACGTCGAACCACCCCTTACTCGCTTCTTATTCTTGCGCGACACTGACGTACAGATTGAAAAGTTTCGATTCTCGATACTCGCGATAAGATCGTTCGAATTTTCATCGATATACGGAACGAGGTTACCTTATAGCTGCGAGGTATAAACCAATCGCAGTCTCTCTTCATCTATTTTCACGATAGCTACTAGACGCTGTTTTTTCAGTTTCGAAAAGGGCACGAAATTTTGTAATTAGAATTAATTCAACTTTTCCATTTCTTCTCAATTCGAAATTTTTCAAGTCATTCAGTTTTAGAATGAAAAAAAAAACTACAAAAATTGAATAAATCGCTTCAAACCCCCATAAAGATGTGAAAGGGTCAATTTTTTATGTAACAAAAAAATTCTATATGAGATAAAAAATATATATATGTTCATATTCTGTAGGTAAACATTTTATTCCCTATGCGATAACGTTAAACCCTCGACGTAACCTGATCCATCCTTCTGATCCCTCGATCTTGAGTAAACAAATAAACAAGAAAAAAAAAAGAAAAAAGAAAAAAGAGCGAAACAGAGGAGAGACCAAAAGAGTTGAAATTAGTTTTTGTTATCAAGAACTTTGCGGCGACTTATAGTTAGAAACGAAAATAAAAAGTTAAAGGGATGAGAAAGTGGATAACTTATCTAAACTCGTCAATTAAAACCCGTTGAGTGGAAAAAACGAATGGAAAGTATTTCGATTACATAATCGAAAGTGGATTAAAGAAAAAAGTCTTTGCTAGGGACGGAATTGGGAAATCAGTTTTATTGAAAGTGTTATGGGACCCGGAATCGTTTAACCGAATGCATTCCCATGAGGAATAAAAAGGAAAAAGAAAAGGTAGGGAGAGAAGAAGTAGGCGAAGCCCCGCGAAGAGGGTGGCGAATGGATAATCGAACTAGAGACGCTATGGAGATAAGACAGAGACTGTAAGTTGGGAATGAGATTGTACCAGAGAGAGCTGTTATACGGGGAATGATTAAATTCAATTTTGGACAGTAAGTTTGATAATACGGAACCCCCGTAAAATAATATTACCACTTGACTCCCCGGTCTGAAAATCAGCGAGAACCGGGAACCGGGAACGCGAATCCAACCCCCAGAACCATAGGGTCGGGGTTTCGAATATATGGAAATTAAAGCCAAATACAAAGCTCTACTCCACCCACTGCCTGATCACGACCCCGAGGGATCGCCTTCCCGACGGTATTGTTCCAAATTGAATCGAGATTGCTGAATGAATGCGGTCAATGCACGTCACTTACCTGCCCAATATACCGGGGACTCTGAAATCGGAATACGAGATACTGAGACCGACCGAAAGAATTAGCAAATCTTCTTTGGTTCAGAAAAAATTCCTATAAATTCTTATTCTTTGGTTTAGAAGGAAATTCCTATAAATTCTTCTTTGGTTTGAACAAAAATCTTCTAAATTCTTCTTCTTTGGTTTAGAAAAAATTCTCATAAATTCTTCTTCTTTGATTTAGAAAAAAATATTCCAAATTCTTCTTCTCTGGTTTAGAAAAAATTCTTCCAAATTCTTCTTCTTTAGTTTAGAAAAAATTCTTCGCCTTTGGTTTAGAAAAAATTCCCATAAATTCTTCTTCATTGGTTTAGAAAAAATTCTTCCAAATTCTTCTTCTTTGGTTTAGAACAAAATTCCTATAAATTCTTCTTCTTCGGTTTAGAACAAAATTCTTACAAATTCTTCTTCTTTGGTTTAGGAACAATTCTTACAAATTCTTGTTTCAATTCCCGAGCTATTAACTAATCAGAGCTATTTTCAAATCCGCCGAGATAAGCTCAAGCTCATATTTTTTCAAACTAACGCGACGAGTCACGTTATAGGTACGATATATAATTTGTTGGAACCACGAGGCGTAAGAGGATTCTGAATTCCGTCAGTGAGACTTGGATAATCGGCTTAACGAATTCGAATGGAACAATAGTCAAGCTTGCCAGCTTTAGAGAATAGAGATTTTGTTAGCTGCTGCGGAAGCGCGATACCCTGCTCGTCGTTTCCAACCAGGGATTAAACCATTTCCGGTATATTAGTACATATGTACTTTTTTTTAAATTCAAATAAGTCAAACAACTGGATAACAATTCAAACTTATCACCCTTATCTTCATTTAGGGAGTAAAATGCAGAGAAAACCACAACCTGGAAGAAAAAAGAAACAGAATTTTGTTAATTAAATCGATAAAAATTGATCGACTTTCTCCTTTCCCTCGTTATTTCTTTTTTTCTTGACTCACATAAACTGATGCATCCGATTCCAATAATCGTCATGTCACAGTTGTACTCGATAAGAATTCCGATAATACTTCCGGCTATACCGGATCCAAGTCGTCCGCAAGTGAGGGTCAATGAAACTGCCATTGCTCTGTGTCGAATAATTGGAAAAAGGAAACTGATTAAATCCTCGACAAAAGATAAATTTCGTCTTTCCCGTTTCCCCTTTTGAAAAGGGATCCCCTCAGACTAATTGAAAGGTTCGACGATAATTAGCCGCCCGCTGAGACTGGTTTCTTTCGGCTTATTATTATTACTACTACTTTTACGTAACGCAAATTTCAGCACAAAGAAAAGAGGAGAGCCTGGCACGCAATTTCGATTCAATATTTCTCTCAACGATCTTGAGACTCTTTTTGTCAAACGTTTTATATTTTTTACCTTGTTATAACAACTTCAGAAGTGGATCAAAGAAGATTGAAGAAAAATTAATGAATAAGAATTGAACCAGAATCGCGAAGTTAGGAACATGAAGAAAATTATTTCATCATCCGGAGATTTAAATATCCTTTGAACGGTAATGAAATTATGATTATACAAAGTTTTTTTCGACGTTTGCGAATCTCGTCATTAAATCAATGTAATAAATTCTGAAGCTTAATCGAAGTATTTAGAACAAAATTTAGTAAGTTCTTCAAAGTTCTTCCAAGTACTAAAACGAGGGGGAAATAACTAATTGAAATAACGTGTCAATAGCTCGTAAAATATTGAGAAATAATCATAAATAACTGAGAAAATAAATGAAATAATGATAAATAAATTGAAATAAATGAAATTATTTGACTAAAAAAAAATAATTTGTCAGTCAAATCTTGAGTTATCTCCCCCCTAGTACTAAAATCCGTAAAAAATGACTGAGGAAAAGCAACAGTCCAGAATATAGGCAGCTATGTGGTAAAGTGGGTGTAAATTATTGAGAGAAACTCGTCGGGATAAAAAGTGTTCAATCTCGGCTTCTGGAGGGTCCGATATAAACTTTGCGTTTATCCAATACCGACAAATATCCCCAATTCGTCGATACTTTTCTATCGATTTCGAATTATCGATTTATTTTTCAAGTTTGGAATAGAAAAACGTGAAAATTGATTCATAGAAGCTGTGCCTACTTGCCTCAGGTGAGTCGGATACACGTCCACTATCGCAGCACTCAGAACACTGACACACGTACCGGACAATACCACGAAACCAGAGAGCAGAACGGTGACCGTGATTTCATCCCTTGCAAAGTACGATGACACACCGGCAACGCCACTCAAGATAAGGGCAGAAACTGATCGAAGAATTGATTGAAAATCGTTGAAAACAGCGTTAATATCGTCCTAAAGAATTTTGGACAGTGACAGAGAAGCAGAAAACGTAAAAACAGGAATAAAAGTGCAAAAAGATTTTTTATTCCTAGGTATAATTGGGAGCCAGATGATTGAAAGAGAGAAAAAAGTCAATAACCTCGTGGAGATTTTATTGAGAAAAAAGGTTCTGATTTTTATCGTGAAAATTGTGGATTTGGCAGAAGCCAGAAAAGTAGAGCTTGCAATTTGAACGCAGTGTGTGGCTCAAAAAAATTGTGACAAGGTATCATTTTTATTCGCAATAATGCTTTTTTTTTATCGATAGATTGAAATTTTGCCATTCAAGTATCAAACTTCACATTAAATTGAACTTTATCCGAAAATCCGAAAATCCTACTGTAAAAACTGAGACAATAACGGTACAGTAAAAAAATTATATAAATTTGGAAATCTTCGAAAGCTCTGCTTCCATGACCCCAAATGACACAATTTTGAAGACAAATTGGAATTCTTTTTTTTTTTAATATGAAGCTTAAGTTGGGATCTTGCGTCGACATTTTTTGTCAAAGTTACAGGAAATTAAATTCCAGATGACGTCACAACGTAGTAATTTTCGATCCGTTCTATTTCCTTCAATTTTGTTTCAATCGAGACAAGAAAAAATGACCTGATTATTTTTTTGCAAACTACTAATACATGAAATTGAAAAAAGGAAAACTTGCAAAATCCCAATTGTGTAATTTGAGCTTTTCCTCAAACCGAGGAGTCAATCGACTATTTCACGTACCTAAAACGTTCCGCTTTCCGAACAGACTGACTAGTCCACCGTAAGTAGTGTAAGTTGCCACGTAGAAAGCACCGACAACCAGAGTGCTCATGTAAACTTCGTCTCTGATTGCGTTACTGCACTCCGGAGAACTCGAGTCGGTCGAAGAATACGAAGTCATATTTACCTCGCGGGAAACGAATTCGCATATAGTATCAGGGGTCCTTGGATCATTCGAGTCAACCGAATCGACGACCGTCATCATGTTCAGCAGGTTCGGTATCCAAAGATACATTCCACCTGCTCTGTAATCAAATAATTAATTTCTTGATTCAGGTGAAGCAGACTTTTTTGAGTTTCGCGAATCTGACCTAAGATTCTTTCATCAGCGATTCGAAAAACCTTCGAGTACCAATTTTTATTAGATTTAGAACGTTTTAACGTTTTTTATTGCACTTTAGATTCTCGGTCAATGACCCGAAAAAACCATGTGGTACCAAATTTCATTCAAATCAGTTGATTCGTCATTTATATTGTACTTTTTAGAATTTCGTTATTCATAAGTAGAAACAGGAAGTTAAAAAAGCTCAAACTAATGGACACGTCGTTTTCAACCCGCGGCTAACGGACGTGAATGTAATCTGACATTCGTAAAACGAAATGAAACGAAAGAATTCCTGTGTCTCGTTCGACCCGAATCAGGGTTTTTAAATTAAAAAAAAAAACGAACCACAAATTGTCCGTCGTGCCTCACCGCCCACCTTTACGTTAAATCATTTTAACGACCCTGGAGCCATTTCGCGGTCTCGCGGTTCTTTTTTTTATTGAAAAATGAAAGCTCTGTAAAAAATCTTCATACCCTGCGTAAATTCCAACTTGAAGAGTGCAAAAGAGCAGAGTATTCCATCCGTAAGGTCTTCGAAACAGGGGTGCAGTTTGTCGCCAAATTATTTTCGCCAGTCCTGTTGGCGTCGCGGATATTCGACCGTGGGATTTCTGCCCGGATCCCGTCGCTTCGAACTTTAAATCCTTCACCTAGAATTTTTGGGATTTGGGGAAGAAATGTTTAGCTGAAATCCGGCTAGACATGTGAAAGCTTCGCGATATTCCTACCGGGTAGTCGTCTGGAAGCTTTCCAGTATTCGTTGAGTACATTCTCCTGAGAACCTCCAGGGCTTCTTGTTTCTTACCGACGGACATGAGGAACTTTGGACTCTCGGGGAAATATAGGAACACGAAAAACTCGAGGAGGGAAAAACTCCCCATTATTATTACGAACATACGCCACGATGTGAAAACCACGAAGCCCAAGTCCCACCGGAATCCTTCTGGTATCAGAACCCAGGCGATGCCTGAAAGAAGAAGAATCATTTTTTCATTCAGAAATCCAAATCTTATCCAGAAATATCAATTTCATTCAGAAATCCAAATCTTATCCAGAAATATCAATTTCATTCAGAAATCCGAATTTTATTCAAAAATACAAATTTTATCCAGTCTAACTTATAAACAAATTTTATGCAGCAATCCAAATTTTATCCACGACAAATTTTATCCAGAAATCCAAATTTTATCCAGCAATCCAAATTTTATCCACGACAAATTTTATCCAGAAATCCAAATTTTATCCAGCAATCCAAATTTTATCCATGACAAATTTTATCCAGAAATCCAAATTTTATCCAGCAATCCAAATTTTATCCACGACAAATTTTATCCAGAAATCCAAATTTTATCCAGTTTATCAGCTATCCAAGTTTTATCCAAGACAAATTTTATCCAAGACAAATTTTATCCAGAAATCCAAATTTTATCCAGTCTAACTAAACAAATTTTATCCAGAAATCCAAATTTGATCCAGCAATCCAAGTTTTATCCAAGACAAATTTTATCCAGAAATCCAAATTTTATCCAGAAATCCAAATTTTATCCAGTCTAACTAAACAAATTTTATCCAGCAATCCAAATTTTATCCACGACAAATTTTATCCAGAAATCCAAGTTTTATCCAAGACAAATTTTATCCACGACAAATTTTATCCAGAAATCCAAATTTTATCCAGTTTATCAGCTATCCAAGTTTTATCCAAGCCAAATTTTATCCAAGACAAATTTTATCCAGAAATCCAAATTTTATCTAGTCTACCGAAACAATTCTTTTTTCATCTAAAAAAGCTCTCGGTGAATCGGAAAAAAAATGGAACAGTGACATTTAGGTACCTGGGATCAATAAATACGCGGCAGCAACAAAGCCGCAAGTCCAAGTCATGATTTTTGCGCGATTTGAAAATGGTAGAAATTCGCTGAGGTATGCATAGACCGTCGAGGTTGTCCCGCAGAGTCTGAAAAAAAAACATAGAGCAACTGTATACTTCGGTAAATTTCATTACAGTAGAGTTTTAATAACCCAGAGCGACGATAATTTATAGTGGCTCAAAGCTAGGATTAACTATGAAAAGAAAAAGCTGCATTGTGGTCGGACAACGAATGTGTAATAAAAGTTCATTATTATATCCGCTTACGATAAACCGGTTAGAAATCTGAAAGCTATGAAGATTCCGGCAGTAGGCGAAAAGCTCGATATAAAACTGAACGTCCAGGCTCCGAAAACGGACACAAGGAGAACCTTTTTTCTACCAAAAGTATCGGCGCAGAAGCCCCAGGCGTGGGCGCCCATCACCATTCCTAAAAAAAAATACAACTCAAATTTGGTTTTGAGAAAAAGATGATTTGCTACTCACCCAGAAATGTGACGCCAGACAAATATCCCTTATCCGCCGTTGTCAGTGCCAAATCGCACTGGGCTGCTGGCAGGATAAAGCTAATCCCCATCGTCTCGTGGATCATCGACATCAGACACAAGCCGCATATCGTGATGAGGCCGGCGTGGTATCGCCCGAATCCTGGAGGAACTCGAAACCGTTGATTTATCCGTGCAGAATAAAGCTCGGAATGAGGGCGACCTACCTGTTAGCTCGATTGCCTCTTCCAACTCGACTTCCTCCTCTCCGGACTTTGGGGTCGGCTTGTTTTCTGGATAAAATATAAAATCGTGAAAAATTATGCGAATGTCCATTCTCCATTCCTGTCCAAGCATTGATCAATTCATGAATATGAATTGATTGAAATTATTGGACATCAATGATATTGAAGATATGAATATACATAATTATTCCAATAAATTTTCAAATTCGAATCATAGCCTCATCATTTTATCATTAAAGACGTTATCAAATATTTTCATAATTTAAATGAGCAAAATTTATGATAAATCGTTGGATATGGATTTTAATTTTGAGAGCTTCTTGTTCTTTCACTCAGTTTAGGTTTCATATCCTCAATGATTTAGAGGTATTAAAAATTGGTGAATTTCTGGTCAATACAGTCGACAACGAACCTCGCAAAAATGAACAAATTCGACCCAGTGGTTGGGCGGAAAAAAATTTAGAGTCATGATCATGTTAAGCTTTACCTGACAACTCGGCGACCTTCTCCAGGTCCATTTCCTCGTTCCTCGTTCCAGGAGTTCGTTCACTGTCTGAAAATCGAGTCGAGGATAGAACGAATGGTGTTTAATTAACGTGTGTTAAAATGGACTCTACTTACCCCAGGCCATGGTGATCCGTCATGCTTCGGTGCTCGATGATTTGTGTCTGGTCCAAAAATCATATCTTATTGCCTTTCTTCGTGGGAGACGCAATTTCTTATCAGCAAATTCAACAGCAAACAGAGCAAACGATCGCCTGTTCTGTAATCGCTGTTATCGCAGAGCGTAAATCATCATTCTCTTAACGATTATTTACGCAAAAGATCACGGAACGAATGTCACCGGAACGATTCTCGATAAGATACTCGACTTGTTTGATTTTGGCTGAAATCAGGTGAAATTTCTGTTTTCAAATCTTACATTTTTTATCCAGTCTATAAATTCATCGAAATTATCGTGTCAAAGGTATTCAATTTATTACCGATCGGCGGTAAATGAGCCCATCGTATCATTTATTTCTCGTTTTATCAAGCTTTCAATTTTTTACAAGCCGTCATTTCCGCTAAATCGAACTTTTATTACATAGTTTTTATACATTTTTTTTATACATAGAATTTACAGCAATGGAGAACAGGGAGAGGCCGAAGCTCAGCTGCATGGCTAAGGGTGACTATTTCATTTTCGGTCATATTCGCGATATCGAATCGCTATTAATTCCCACACCACGCCGTTCGGGGTTATGATTCACAGCCAGTCCAGGACCGGCTTATCTGTTGCCAACTCTCGTCGGATACGACGGTCATGATCCATCGAGGTATCGTAACCCGGCTTTTACGATGAGGACACGAGTTACGACAAATATTTCTGGCTTTGGGCCTGGTCCGTGCTACAAAATCGAGGGATTGACGAGCTACGGTCCCCAAAAGTCACCGGCCTACACCATAGGCTATAGAGAAGGGGTCAAAAGTGGGTCGAGCTTTAATCTTCACGAACGACCTTGATCTCAGCCCATTATCGAACGAACTAAAAGCTCGAGTTCCGTTTTTTCATCATATCTAAACAACCATTGATCCCATCGTCACAAAGGTTATCATAAAAAAAGAAGCTTATTTAATTCTCTACAACAAAGTTTCAATACATTTTTTCCATATCTTAAATAGTTTTTGTATAATACAGGGCTGAAAGTATCGATATTTGCACAGAACCTCGTGAGAATTATGTACGTATTCACTGGTGTATTGGAGAAAAACTATCAAAGATACGAGAATAATGTATGGAACCTTTGTTGTAGAGAATGTAATAAGCTTCATTTTTTGTAATGACCTTCGTGACGATAGGATCAACGGTTGTCGAGATATGATGAAAAAACTGAACCCGAGCTTTTAGTTCGTCCAATATTAAGCTAAGATGATGGTCTTTACAATTTTCTAGATTTTTACTAATCAATTATTCTACTGGTTTCGTGCAGTGGCCGACTGCAGTGGACCGGGACCAGGGGCTTACAGTCCAGAGAAATGTCCACCGATGAATCATAGCCTAAGACCGGCAGCCTTCACGATGAAGAAACGAACAAATGATCACATGTCGGGGGACGGACCAGGGCCGATTTATCACATTCCGTCTTGCCTCGGGCCTAAAGTCCCTGACAAAACAGCGATGGGGGCTTTCACGATGTTAGTTTGAAAAATGACGAAACGACCCCCCACAGACGATAGATTCGAGGCTAATTCACACCGATTCAGTGATAACCATCTAGCTTTATCATCCACAGAGCCAGCCGCCACGGGAAAGACTTTTGCGACTCGAGCCCCGGTCCTGCGGCATACGAAAACAAAAATTTCAACCTGACAAAACGCAGACTTCCGGCGTACAGCCTCGCCGCGAGACACACTAAATCCGAGCTCGGATGCGGACCGGGACCGAGATACTACCCGCAATTTTTTGGCGGGAGGAATCCTCCGAAATTTTCATTTGGGGTGAAGCACAGCGAGTGTGCGCCTCCGGCGGTCACAGAACTCGACGACGAATAAATTTCAATGTGACAGTAACTTGTGTAGCGTCTACAGAAATATATTGAAAATTTAATCACGAGCACAGTGAATGATTTTATTCAGTTGAGATCGAAGGGGAGATATCGATGACTCGTTGAATTGACGTGTCAATAGTCCATGAAATAATTCATATTTCACTTGAATTAATGAGAAGCACATTAATTAACAGGATTAATTACAATTCACTGAATTTATGAGAAATTTCTGAATTAATAGAAAAATCACCTGAATTAATGAGGTTGAATCAGGTCGAATTAGGTGGCATTTAGTTGAATGAACTTGAATTAATCTGAATCAATCTGTAATAAGTTGAATTAATCTGAATTTAAAAAATTACGTTGAATTAAATTGAAATAATCAGAATTGATCTGAATAAACTTGAC
>JAFFZH010014995.1:0-21665 GCA_018420115.1 Euura saliciscinereae | reverse complement strand
CGTTGAATTAAATTGAAATAATCAGAATTGATCTGAATAAACTTGACTTAACTTGAATGAACTTGAATGAACTTGAATTAATCTGAAATATGTTAAATTAATCTGAATGAACTTGACTTAACTTGAATTAACTTGAATTAACTTGAATTAACTTGAATGAACTTGAATTAACTTGAATAAACTTGAATTAATCTGAAATAAGTTGAATTAATCTGGATTCAAAAAATTACGTTGAATTGAATGAATTATTCTGAATTATTTCAACTCTCGGAATCATTGTGTGACTCGAATTCCGACTCATTTTGATAGAGATAACGTTTGAGATAACGAGTTGCAGGAAGTGATGAAAGGTTGTTTGGCAAATAGCACCTGACGTAGTTTCAATTTTTTCCTCACGCGACGTTGCTGATATTTCTTATTGTATTTGATTAATGATAACAATTATCAAGGACAAGAACAAGAAACTACGACCATCTACGCGAGCGAGGATGAAAAATGGAAAATCAAATAAAGGAAAACAGATAGAAACAAAAATGAACGAAAATTCTAGGAGATAATGTGGCGTTACGTCGACTCCGCAAATCTATTTAGGTTAACAAAAATAAAATAGTAAATTCGGTCTTGAGTTATGGACTGAATCAGGAACAGAATCAATTTTCGATATCTAAATTCAAAGTACTGTATAAAAACGTTCATAAAAATATCAATATGCCAAAGAAAGAGAAAGAAAACAAGAACAAAGGGGATTCAGCGAAGAAACAAACCAAAAATCCTAACGTCTGCCTCGCTAATAAAAGTGAACGATCTTTGATATCCGTTTAATCGATGCTCAAAGCCTTGATTCACAAAATTTCGTTACTTTTACTCCCACATGGTGGAAATTTATCGACGAACGTTGAACAAAGCTTCTCGTCGATCCTCAAGCAGATGCGAATACAGTGGATAAACTTATAACATTATCTTGATATTCAGGTCCTGGTCCAGCCCGATACCTGCTTCCTACTTTGACCGGATACCCAAAGCATGACATTACCAAGTACAGAAACCCTGCGTACTCGTTCAGGAACAGACAGACTTCGCAACCACCCTGCACCAGTCCGGGACCAAAGTACGATGTTCCTAAGAAGAAACTGCGAGGGTTCACCATAGGCTACCGTGGGACGTCTTCTGGTAGGTTCAACAAAGACTCGATTCAGTCGAAGAGCTTTTAACCCGAAGTACATCCTCAATCGCAGGAGGAAGCTGCACCCCCGGACCGTATCTGCTTCCCGAACATCCGCCAGCCTTCAAGTTCTCATTTGGAAGACGAACGAATCCCAGAAGCGGAGGAGGAACTCCTGGACCCTACGTGCTTCCGTCGCTATGGGACTGCGCGAATCCCTACAAACCGGCGTCTCCTTGTTTCACGTTGTGAGTATAAGAATGACGGTGATAAATTTTTCCTCTGTTTTACGTCGGTTATCGATTGTTCGCAGCGGTGCGAGACCCTGTGGTACCAGATGCGACGGTGGTCCGGGACCCAAGTACGGAGTGTTCGATAAAGTGAAACCAAAACCTCCTGGATATTGCACATTCGGTAGAAGACAGACCGGAACCGTGGCGTCCTGTGGTCCTGGTCCGAAGTACAAGTACTGCTATAAATGCAGCAAGTGTGCGCCAAAGTTCACTTTCGGTATCAAACACAGCGATTGCGCCCCACCTTTGATCACAGAATGCGATGAAAAGTGCTGAAGAGAAATCCGACACGATTGCCTCTAGACTAGAATTCGAACTCGACTTGTGACAAATGGTGCCTATAATAAATCTTCCAGATTCATCAAAGTTGAGATTCCAAAAATTCTTCGTGGTCGAATTTTGGATCAATGATGATATGTATTATCAGTGACCCAAAAACTGTGCTAAATCTGGGTAAACTGTGAAACTTTTGCCTTTAAACTTCCCGTCATTTATTTCGTCTATAGCTATTTTGAATTTTCAAAACCTGACCTCAGATTCTTGATATGCGGTTCAAAAAATGTTCGAGTACCAATTTTTATCAGAATCGAAGTGTTTTTTTTTTTTTTTTTTGCACATCGTGATCAACGGCCCAAAAAACCATGTGGTACCAAATTTCATTCAGATCCGTTGATCCGTTCTCAAAATATCGTCGTTTGTATTCATTAGAATTTTGCTATTCAAACTCAAACTTAACTTTTTATTATGGATGATCAAACTTCATTCGCTGACGTTCACAATCAGTTATTGATAACCCGGGGTCGTCGTGAGTAGACCCGTCTTTTTATCCGGTCAAAATATGATTGTCACAAGTTCAATAAAAATTGATCAATATAGTCGACAGGTTTATAAAGCTGTACGGATAATGGACGCGTTTCATCAGCTGCTGGAGTCAGTCAGTATATCGTGATAGATCCGAGGATTAGAGTTTCCAGTGGATTATTATGTCAAGCCGTTATCGATACTCTCCCATATTTCAAATATTTTTTAACACAATTTGTCGTCCTTTTGCGGGAAAGAATGTCATCCGCGGGTTTATCGGGTATCGGGTACCGTAGTAAATAGAACAAAACCATAAAAACGCTTCTGGACGATATTGCAAACGCTTTATTTCACTATTTCTTTCGATTTTTGTGCAAAAAGAAAATTGTCAACAGATTAAAAAATAGCCTTTGAATAAAAATGCAGTGATTCATTATATGAATATTAGATGAAACAGTGGATCAAGAAAAGCTCAACAAATGGGTTCGTGATGATTAAATAGAATTTTTTTTAAACCATAAAAATGATAGAATCAACTTCGGGTGACTGTAAACAGCAATTGAAAATTATCCATTTTTCAAACGCCACGTGACGTCACACAGTAAATCGGCCGCCATGTTATTCCGTTGACCACGGTTGTCCGCAGCGCCGCCAGACGGTTAAAGGTGCCGTGTGACGTCACAGGCGACCGCGAAATTCAAACGCTGTATTCAAAAATCCTGATTTACGTGAAAACCAACAATAAACAATTGGGTGCAATGTCATTTTCATCAATCCTAATCATCAAATTGTCGGATAAGAGGATTAAAAAAATTCTTAGAACTTCCCTATTCAGTATACAGCTGGCTTCATCATCTCGTCCCAGTACAATGGTCTAAGACTCGGTTTTGCAGCTTTTACGAACGTGAACGGAGAATTTTTATCCCCTTCCTCGTCGTCGTTTCGCTTGTACAGTCGCAGAGTAAAGAAGTAGAGGAACTCGATTACGCTTATCAGGCTTATCCCAAGGAAGAAGCCGCATATCCCACCGTAATTACCTGCCAAAATTAAACAAGTCATCGATTCTCGTGATTTGATCAATTTTCCAGTGGGATAGAAGAGTAATTGAAACTTACTCATGAGTTCGTACCAGTAGAACATCACGTCTTGTCTCAGTCTCACAGACCCGGCATCTCGGAAGAAGACTTTCACCAAGGATTCATTTTCTATCTTCATACTTCCACCGAAACTGTTAATTATGACGGTATAATTGATCGCTGTTTCTCGATAACTCGAGTTTTTTTATCATATCTACCTGGTCACGAAGGTTTCCCAGGGCTTGAACGTTGCTGTGGTAACGGAAACCTGATAAGCAATGTCTGCACATGATGGAAAACATTCGCTGCAATTTATGGCACCCATTGAATCGTTGAACGGTTCCATCCCCTCCTCGAACCTAGGCGTGACACTCCACCATCTGTCTGATCGTGAACGAGTCAATTTTTTTTACCGCACTTCGAACTGCGCATCAAAGTTGCGGTAAAAAGACTTTATACCGCAGCTTCGAACTCGGCGGTGCGAAGCGCTGCTTTACAGGCGTCGAAAAGCGACTTTTTAATGCCTGTGCCGTAAGAAACGATTTATTGAATCTGAACCCAGTAAAAAATGTATTTGTTACAAGTAAATATCTATAAGTGGCAAAAAAATGGACGAAAAAATGTATTCACGTCCAATATAATCATTATATAGGTTCTTCATATCGAAGGAAATGAACATCTCAAACGTGGATAAGGAAGAACATAATTTGGTTGCCTCGAATGAATATTCACTTTTAACAAATTCATTTTTTAGTCGGTTCAGTTTCGAAAACAGACGTCGGAAAGCTACTTCTTAGTGGCTGTGGCATAAAAAGTACATTGTTGCTATACCTACGTTTGAATTCCTTCAAGCAACGAAGATCCTTCAGGTCACAAGTCCTCATTTGTTCTGACCAACAAAAAGGAATACAAATTACAGTCAAAGAACAATTAATATAAGAATGCAATGAATGGGAGCGTAATGAAAAGCACACTTTTATGGATCGTCGGATAGAAGAACGGAATGCACCGACACAGTTTAACGATATCGGTTATCCTGCAGTACATTATGCAATCGCTGTACGAATAGTATCCCCCGAATCTTGCGTTCAGTTCGTCGCTGAAGAGGCAGTCTCGATCGTTAACATCGTATCTGGCTACGTCCTGAAAATTTGCACCTCAGTCATACGAGGATGAACGAAATTTGATTTAAATGGGGTAGAAGCACCGTTTTGAGCCACCCCACGATTTGTGGCCAGTACTTAAGGGTTGATTACTTATTTCTGTTGCTTATATTTCATTCAAATGTTCGATTACTATCATAAATATGGCCTGAAGGAAGTCTAGGATATAGTTTTTCAATAATTAATTAGTGTTCCGAACCGATTTATTAAAAGGTTGAAGCGTGTTTTTCACCTTTTGTACCGTTTCTGCAATTTCTGGCCAGAGACCGTGCATCTACCCTGAACTGAGCAAAAATTTAGAAACCTGAACGGAGTAAAAGGACGTCGCCTGGACGGCGATCAGAGCCACCGTCTTGGGAGAGACGAAAATTTCTCGAAGGGTGCCGCTGGGTGCGTCGGGGTAATCCATAGACGAGAATATCGATATCTTCAAAATAAAATTCAACTAGATAAGACTCGCCAAAATAATAGTAATAATACAAGAAATACCTTGAATCCCAACGATGGGAGTATCTTGTAATGATGATCACCGAGATCTGGTCGAAGTAATACACTCAGACCAAATTCCTGTCCAGGTGCTCCGACGCGTTCGATTCCACCAAGGAAAGAAATTCCATCCTCCTTGAGCTCGCTGCAGCGGTATTTAATTCATTTGAAATACAAAATGGCGGATATTTATCCAATTATCATACGGATAACACATTATTATCATTTTAAATAATTCATATTATTTCATTCATTTCATCGGTTATTCCTAATTATTTCATTTATTCGTCATTATTTCAGTCACTTTTCATTATTCTCATTATTTGATTAGTTTCTTCGGTTATTTCTCGTTATTTCGATTATTTCTCATTATTTCAGTTATTTCCTCGTTTTTTTGTCGCCAATATTTTACGAGCTATCGACACGTTATTTCTACGAGTTGATTCCCTCTCAAATTTAACAGAACCCAATATTCATATCACCCTTCAAAGTCGTCCGATGGTCTGACGTAGTTGAAGATGCAACAGTAACCATCAGCTGTTTTACGACTCGAGAACATATCGTCGCAGGATTGCTGTCTGCCTTTCCATTTGCAGTATTGAAGTATAAATTCGCAAGGAGTTGCAAACTGGAATTATTCGGAATATTACATACGTCCACTGATCCATTAACATCTTCTTTCTCGTCCCAGAAGATCCACAGAGATATTTATGCCAATTTGACAGTAGAATTAATACGTTTACTCGATAAAAAGAAAATATATTTTCATTACTCCTATCGTTAAACTGGTAGATTTGGGTAATTTTTTTGGAATTAATCTATTATTCTTACATTTAGACTTTTTTTTTAACTTGTTCGAGACTTATATACTGATAATTTGGACCTGCCAAACTGTCATGCAATTCCCAACTTTGCATTCAAGTGTTATAAAAACTGTACTCAGACCTTGACAGTAAAAGACAAGAAAAATAAAGATATTGTCAACAAGAGAGGGCTAATTAGTAATTAGTAATTAGTGATTAGTGATTACCCGTCGCAGTAAGTTTGGTACGTATTCTCCGTACCGACTGAGCAACACTTTGTGGAGTATCTCGATTACTTCTTCTTCCTCGTCGTTCAATTCGAAGAGATAAAGGTGACCCAGGTACTTCAAAGCGTCTATTACCTCCTCACGCGTATAATTACCTCCGTAATTGTATTCGATGCTGCCATTTAATCAGAGATAATAAAAAGTGCGAAAATATTCACTGGATAAAAATTTGGAAATTCAATTTCAATATGAAGTTTTTCTATTTTCAAACACCAATGTTCTTGGCAAACTTTGTCTTTACTTTTCGATTTCCTGATGAATTCTTTCGGAATTACTTTAGATTTTTTTTTTTTTAGAGATTAATTTGAGTGAGAATAAAATCCTTTCTGATCTCGTACATTTCATGAGCGACTTCGATTGCTTCCTTGTAGCTGATCTTGTTCACGTTGCATATCGCCACACCTGGAAAATCAACCTCTCGGACGTCCAGATTTCCATTTTCTATTGTAGTCACTGTCGGACTGCCAGCGAAGTCGATTGTGGAATCCAGAGCCAGTGAGACCATCAGCGTTACCGAGGTGACGTGGACCACGAGCCAAAATATTCTGCAATATCGATAATCGGAATAATGGCACAAAATTTCGAGGGTTTAAATATCGCATATTCACCGTTTTTTGGGACTCGTCTCGGACGAAAAGTAATATCGACACCCGGCTATCGAACTGTTTTCGAAATAATCCCTCAGCCAATATTTCAAACTTCCGCTAATTTTGGTCTTCGACTTTGATGAGAACTTCATTGCGTCCTCGTCGAGTTTCGACCACAGACTGATAAAAAAAAAGCTTGATAATTTGTTGAAACTTTGAACAGTCACGCATTTTTGCATGACGCGTGTTCAAATAGATAATGAAAAATACTCGAGCATGTCATGGCTCACGACTGTTAATTAAATTATGCAGAACTCTGTAAATACTTTTCATTCCTGCAATCGATGTAAATCATGGTAGCCACCAGGGAAAATTCAGGAAATTCGAAAAATTCGGTCAGGGAAAAAAATCAAGGAATTTTATGGCAACAGATCCCCAGCGAAATAGTAGAAAAACTTGTATAAATTATGAAAAAAAAAGTATTTTCAAAAATCATTTTCTTTCATCGAATTTCAATCAGGGAAAAAATTATAATTTTTTCAGGAAGAGGAACCCATGAACTGAACAGAATTTAAAAACTGTTCCTTTTTCTCCTTATGTCGTTAAAAAAATTTCGAATGGAGGCCTGAGTCTAAAAAATATCGCAAAATCGCTCCGATTGATTTCTGCAAGCTCCAGAAAAAAAAAATTACGTCTACTAAATTTAGTTCAGTTTAGTTTATACGACAGAAGGGTTGGGCCCCTGAATTAAGGTCAAATAAAATTCATAGCCTTCTGGGGGTATAGAATGTGTATATAACGTGCAAGAAAACCAGTTGAATAATTCATGGGCAAATTGAACGACAAATTTTCAAACTTTTTCACCCTCCCCCCCATACGAAATATTACGTATTACAATAAAGAACGCAATTTTATTTAGGTATCGTATTTTTTGTTCCCCCCCTATTTTCTTACTTTTTCTCATACCGGGGAAAAAAAGTACAGGGAGATAGGAATATCAAATGAGAATAACGGTGGGAGTTTAGTGTCTGAAGACACTAGACAGGTACAAAAAAAAAGACAGTGAAGTGAATTCAAAATAGTTTTTTTGTTGTTTTTTAAATTATTATTATCGTCGTTATTTTTATTAGTCGAAATTGATTGTGCACACGATCTCTCATATCATTTAATTTAACACATAAATTACAGAATATAAAATTGAAGAAGAAGAAAAATTACACAAAAGATGAGACACCATGTGGGATAATTTATTCGTTCTAATTTCCCTGCTTTCTGATATTGCTATTCTTTTTGGTGAATTATTATCATCATTTCTTATTACCTATTATTCATACTTTTCAATTATCGTGTATCACATTCGATATATTGCAGATGGGAATAGACAAATAATTGCCAAAACCCGACGATGCCTCCTTCTCTTCACATTTGATACTTTTTTTTCAATACTCTAAGTGAGAAATTTATTAGTGATATTGAATCGATATAAATTTACGACATTTAATTGATTTTGAAAGATTGATATGTGTCACGTTCAGTTAAATAAAATCAATTCTTTTTTTTTAATCATTTATTCAAATTGCACGTAATGGACAAAAAATTGATATGTACTGTTGTAGAGTGTATAAAGATCCCCCGATAAATTTCAACTATTATCATTATCATATAACACAGATATTATTTTTTTTCTTTCAATTATATTCACTCTGACGTAAGCTATAGTTAATCAATTTATAAATACTACGTATACGTACATAATAGTAGCGAATTATTACACTATATACTAATAACACGGTGATATATATAATTATTATAGGCAGTCGAATTTTAATTCGCTGGCTGGTAAAACGCAAGGCGATTATTATTCATGTGCGTTAATTAATAATTGTGATTTCATCACTTTGGAAGATGTGTACATTTTTTTTCTTCTCATCTTTGTTTTTGCAATAGTTATAAAAATTTCTATACATATTATATATATTTATAGAATTTGTAAAACACACAGAATTATAATACCTATAACTGCGAAAGTATTGATTATAGACGAATTAATTTACCTAATCGTTGTATACCTATACGTCGATAATCAATAAGCGTAAAAAGTATCATATTAATTATCTATGTATAATAATTTGATAAAATTCACATCAGATCAGTGATACAATGGAACATCTTTAGAAGCCTGTAATCATTTATAATTCATCGCGCTCACGTAACTATTAATTATTTCATTATTTCTTTTCTATTTCATTCACCGTGGATAATTTAATTTAATTAAATTCTTCACATAATCTAATCAGGAGGTACTGTCTTTTTTTCTCCTTTCTTCATTTCTTTGTATTTGTACTATAAGTGTGTAGTATCAACAATAATAATAATGATGATAATTATAATGAAAAATAATAATTGGAAAGAAGAAAAAAACTATAATATTGGATCGAAAAAAAATATACATGATATATATTCAAATATACAATTATAGGAATATTATATGACGTATTTTATTGTCTCGTTTTATTAATCACCGCACTTTTTATTGATGTAATAACGTCGATTATTTTTTATTTTTGTTTATCATAAACAGAAGAAATTTATTCAAGTACGTTCTATCTATTGATATACCATGAAACGATATTTCGAATCGCTGTAAGTACAATGTGGAAGAAAGTAATTGATAAAAAATATATCTATACATTTTATTTTATTTGTTTATTTATTTTTATTGAAAAAGATATTGTATACATAATATCTATAGCACGGAAGAATTATATTTTCGTATTTTTACCTAAAAAAAAAAAAAAAAATTGATACAGGAGAAGACAAAAAAAAAATCACAAAATCAGTGTAAATGGAATCAATGGAGATAATTCATCATGCACACGAGGTAACCACGACCCATGGGTATAAAAACGTTTTTGGTAAATTGTATTCAATAATATATTTTACTATTATATTTATTAATAATTGTATAATTTTACTAACTTTTTCGTTAAATTCATTCCGTTTAAAATATAAATTTTTCATTAATTATCTTTTCTATCATCAGCAATACGTATACGTATGTATATTCAGCGTGATTGCTTTGCGTGACTAGGTTTATAACGCGATAATTATCTTTGATATACGAGTATCTCTCTCTCGGATCTTGGTATGTGTGTGTGTGTGTGTGTGGTATTTAAAAATGACTATGATAACAGATCGAATTAATTATTAAACAAATTTAAAAGAAAAAATAACGACAATTATAATGATCGACGTATGTGATTATTTAGATAAAATATAATTTCTTTTTCTCTATAATCATTTTAATAATTATCATTTCACCTACGATTAGAGTGTATATTGTTTTTTTTTTTTTTTTTTTTTTTCAATTTGAGCAATATTTATAGTGTGTATAAGACGACTTAAGCGCTTCGAAAATTTCGCGATTAAAACTAATCTAATTACCGATCACAAAGCTTAAAAATGTATTTCTTTTATTAATTTTTTCAACTTGTAATTATTTAGAAGAAAAAAAGTATCATAATACAATAACACACACGATATTAAATTTTGTTTGATTATTATTCAACAATTGAATAATTTTCATTTCAATTTTATTATTTTTTTTTCTATTTTTCAATTTTTATACTACTTCATTCTAAAAGGAAGAAAAAAAAGGCTCAAAATTAACAAATTTTTTTCCTTTCTATTCAAATTCTTCGCTACTAAGCTTCAATAAAATTAATTGTTTTTTTTTTTTTTTGTTTTTTTTATATTACAGCTAGAAATTTGTTTAAATCACACACAATTATGAATATAATAGTTTTATCCTCTATATCAGAGATTATCTTTACTATTATGCAAAAAATTCAATTTATTCTACTAGACAAACAAACAAAGAAATAAGTTTCACATAGTGACTGTGTTTCGATAAATTGCATTTTCATTATTGAAATTCTTGTAAAAATTGGACAAAGTTTACCACTGTCAGTGAACATTTCATTGTTATAAAAATGAATATAAATAATTATTATAAAAGTATTGAATATATATTTTGAGGCCATCAGAAAGAGCGAAAACCTATAGTTTACGGTATACACCAGGATGCGTGACGATGTAAAAATTTCCAATTAAATGTTCTTTGTTGAGATCCATTATTTGACTTCGGATTTTAGCAGCTATATAATTAATTACATTAATCGAATATCAAATTCTGTGTAAATCATCGGAAACTTTTTTATTATTCATTATTTGATATATGTATATTGTTTAGTCACGGCCTCAAGAAAATCTTCTTTCGGTTTCACGGCCTCTTACGATATAAGGTATTCGACGATTAACTTGATACATCTCGTCTGTTTATTGAAGTTTATTAGTTATTAAACAAAAATAAAATAAAATAAATCAATATTCTAAATTGAATTTCATTCAGACCCACTTTACGACCGATATATTTGATATTTGAATACTAAATTCGACTATTGATATAAAGTGCTGTAAATATCACTATAAATTGATTAAGTTTTCGATATGCGACTATATAATTCTATCCTAAAACTTCTATGTGTATCACAATTCTGTAAAATGGGATAAACTAAAATATTCTACAATTCGATCGACCGTCCAACTGAGATCTATCGACTTCGGCAATAAAAAAGAAACATTCAAAGAAAACGAAAAACGTTTTCAAAATCTATTGAAAAGAGCCGGAAGGGGTTCAGCACATCGTTTCGGAAGCCGGCGGAGGTCCGGTGCTCAGATCTTTCTCGTCGTGTGCATCCGGGTCGTTGTCTCTGATCGTCGGCCTCGCCAACGTCTGTTCAATTTCTCTAGTGACGCTGATCGTGGGTCGGTTCCTGAACGTCTCATCTTCGATGGCCGAGGCCCTCCTGAGCTGTCGCCTCTCGTTATGTACAGTTAGAAAAAACGCTCCGTCGTTCATCTCGTCCTCCCCAACGTCCGTCGATATGTCATCCTCGTGCAGATATCTCCGATGAATCAGTCCCTCCATCAGCTGGTAATCGCACTCCTCGGCGTCCCTCAGGTGCTCCTTTTCGATGTGAAGCGCCATCTCGGGATTAGACATCTCCGAGGCATACCTGCCCCTCCTGGGCGGCGGAGAGACCGGAGGAGTCCTAGGGGGACTCAGCAGGCCGCAGTAGCTCTCGAGCTCGTCGGTAATGCTCGTGTATTCCGAGCGCATCGCCAGAAGCACGGATCTCGAATTATTGGAAGTTGAATTGTTCCCGTTGGAATTTGGGATCACCGCGACCCTTGGCTCCGCCCAAGTCACGCCTCTCGCCGGCGGAGCCAGGAGATTATCGGGCTCGGACTGCGTGCAGCTTGACTGCTTCACGAAGGCCGGATGCCCGGCGGAGTTTCTTCTTCCCTCAAAAACAGAGGACAACGTGACGTCGACGCTTCCAGCCATGGGCACGGGCTCGCTGGTCTCTTTCTCAGTCTTTTCGTCCCCGCTGGCATGGCTCCCGGAGGCCTTGCTCCCCTCCCGACAGTCCGGCTGGTCTCCGCTGCTCGATGATTCATCATTCTTGCTTGTATTGTCGAGAGAAGTGAGAACCGTGGCCCGCAGAGGTACCGGCTCATCCTCCACTGGTATCGGAGTGGGGAAGAAAGCTGCGTCGGTTAAAGATCTCAAGAGCCTTCTGCGCCGAGGCGGAAGCTGCGGAGACTGTGGCTGAGCGTCCGTCTCGGAGGTCGCTTCCGATCTCTCTGAAACTCTCCGAGTCCTGAGTTCGACGTTTGCGTCGAGTCGCACAAGGTCCAAGTTCGAAGTGTGGGTGGCCATGAAACGATGAATCACTCCCAAATGCGCTAGGGTCTGCTCGTTCAATTCCTCCAATTTTCTTATCCGGAATTCTACGGCTTGCAGAGAAACGTTCTGACTGCTTTCCTTCTTGTTGATATCCTCGATCTTCTGGTGCATCCATTCCACTCTCTCGGTTGTAACCTTCACCCTCTCGTCGGTAGACATCTGCAGTTTCAGTTCCTGCTCTCTGAAGTATCCCTCGACGCACTCCTCCTCGAAATCGTAGAGTCTCTCCATGTCGTCCGCCTCGAGGAAGAGCTTCAGCCCGTTGTCGTAGGCCTCGTTCGACCTCATCTCGCCCTGGCCCACGTATCTGATGATGTATCTGATCAGTAGATAGATATGGGACAGTATGATCAGTGGCGGAGGAAGTACCGGCTTCTGTTCGTACTCCATGACCACCGTGAAACGTTGGAACATCCAGACTTGGTGGGCGACTGCGTTTACTTCGTTGAAAATGTTGTTGAATACGGCGATCAGGAGGTTTATCAACAGGATATTAGCGACGAGGAGGTAAACCGACATGGCCATAGGCGTTATCCAACGGCCGGGCAGACACGGACTCATTCCCGGCTCTTCTCCGCAGTCCGGGTCTATATTATCGGCGTAAACCTCTCCGTACAGCATGAAATACGGTTCCATGAATATATCTCTTAGAATTCTCCATTTTGGTTCGTTGTTGGGGAATCTTATCGCCTGTCTGGCCACCCCGAAGCTCATTAAAACAACGAGCAAGAGAACGACGAAGTATATCATGTTCTTGACCATTTTTCCCATCATCGTTACCAACGGACCGAGGTACTTGTTCACTCCGAGGATATTCAGTATCCTCAGGTACCAGTAGATGCAATCCACGCAGTAGATTATCCGCCCTATCTCCATGCTCGATATTCTCAACCTCAGAACGAGACCGATCTGAAAGAACAGAATGGCCGCAGCGTCGCAGGGATTCCACATGTTCCAAGCCCACACGCTGAACTTGTGGGACAAGGTCGCGGGCTCCGAGGACACAATCTCTCTGACTTTCTCGCATCCCAGGGTACAGATGTAAGCGATCGAGTATATCTCAGCCCAGGACGGAGTGTGGCCCATTCGTACGAGAATGCAGTACGAGAAGAGCACCAGGAATATTATGTACGCTATCTGGAAGGAGAGAAAACCGAGTTTGATCATCGATTATTTAATTTTTTGTGATCAATCTACTCACTGAGCTCGCCCAGAATTTTGTTATCGGAGCTGTGTAGAATTCATAGAGTTTTTTTTTCAATCGTAATTGTCGATTCGCTTTATTGTCGTAATACTCAGGCGGAGAGTGAACGAATCTTAGAGCGTGATCCTCGTGGTCGGTCATGACTTTACCGTTCTCTTGAACGATTGTTTCTTTGGCAGTAACTGTTCCATTTTCGTTTGATATGAGCGCCTGAAAATAGAAATATAGTATTCAGTCTTTTTAACGGACAGGATAAAACACGTGCGCAACGAGCCACAGAGACGGGGGAAGTTTCAGAGATTAGAGTAGAGAAAATTTTAGTCAAGAATATATACATTACAACGACGAAGATACTGTTTCACAGGATAATTCTGAAATTAAATTATCGGATCGAAACAAAAAAACAAAAACAACAACAACAGCAAACACATCCATGAAAATCTCAAAGCAGGTTTTTTTATGGGATGGTAGCGTTAAACAAGGCAAGCAGTAAAAATATAAATAATCGGAGGTAGGTGATCTTTGATCGATCTCGATATCCTCGACGCTGTTTGTGTCTTGTACCTTTATACCTTGCTGGCTGCAAGAGGATTTGCTGCGAATGCTCAAACTGCTACGCGGACGTTTCTAGAAAAAATATCGAACAAATCCAATCCGTGTACAATCAGATAAATGATTTTTAAAAAAAAGCTGATTAGCAATGAACAAAGAAAAACTTGGAAAACTGGTTAAACACTTTGATAAGAAAAAAAATCCTCTAAACTTCGAGCAGGAGGCAAGGAGATTGCTAAAAACTTCAAATCGTATTAGTAATTTGTTAGAGGAAAAAACTGAAAAAAAGAAAATACTCTCCAAAAACACAAACAACAGCTTTATACCTCAACCTCCGGATGTACTTGGGCCTGGCCTTGCGGTATCGTCGGCGTGATTCCCTGCTCGTAATCGCTGTCCTCGTCTTCGTCCTCGAGAGCAATTAGATGCTCCTCTTGAGTCTGCGGCATCAATTGAAGCTCCTCTCTGCTCTTGAATTCCAGACGAGTTATGTAAGGCGGACAAAGCAGCCCCAGGACCACCTGAAATTTAAATTCCTCGTTAAAATTCGTCCCGAGCTTCAAAAACGGGTTTCAAGACCTTGAGATTTGTATTCTTTCGAGTTCTCAAACCCCCCATCCACAAATCAGCCAGAATAATCTGACTGCAAGGATGAGCGAGGAGGGGCCGATGGTTGGCGGTAACGGCGAGGGAGAGACAAGTCTGTCCGGACCAATTCTGAAGCTCCGAGGTCAGCAATTGCTGAGTCTGATCGTCGTCTTGTCGGTAAGAAAAATCGAGAAGTTCCAAGGCTGAAATATTAAATTCAGAATAAAATAGACTGCAAAATTGATAACGAATCGACCCAACTCACCGATGTTCTCAAACTCCTTTCCGCATCCGCGAAGTTCGTCGTAAACCTCGGTCTCAAGATCGTCCTCCGCAGCTTCGTGGGCCATTGCTTTGTAAAGTTTAAGAGCAACGAGCGCTTTGGCTAGAGCTTCTTCTCCGTGCTGCCACATGAGGAGCGCCATTTGTTGTCGTTTGGTCAACACCGCCCATATGAGAAGCTCGTTGAACGGATAATCGAACAGCGGAGTGTCTCTGTCTCCGGGTAGAGTTTCCGCGAGCAAACTCATAGTCAGACTATCAGTTTTTCCAGCAGCTCCGCTGACCGAGTAACAACGTCCGGCAAAACTGTTTGAACTGTTATTTCTGTGAGCATGAGCGTGCGCGTGGACCCCCGACTTCTTCATAACTCTGGAATAAATGGCTCTGAATTTTCTCCGAGTGTACTGAGCCCGATAAGCACCGCCCATTAGCTTGTTTATAACTAGACCGATGTCGTGCAGAGTGTAAACGTAGCCCCGCGGTATGTGGGGTCTGACGTCCCTCAGGATGTACCCAAGGGTGTTGGACGGCCCTTCTTTCTGCAATATCAAAAACAGGATGAGTACGTTGCCAGATAAGTTGAAAGGCTATCAAGATCGACTAACGGTGTTGTAGAGATCCTCGAGCCGAGGGATGGACAAAAATTTTCTCATCGAAACCCCGTTTTCTAGCAAAAGCTTGACGAAATCAATCCTGTCGTGCTGCAGGGCCTGCATCATGGACTGTTCCAGGGCTCCGGGAGGCCATTCTTGACCGTAAACAAATATTTCGCTCCTCGCAATATCCACCCTGTTCCACGTAAGAGCGAGGGATAATTGTTCGGCCGGAGATAGCTGCTGGGATTTGAACAAGGCTGTGAGGATGGTTTGATCCAGTTCCTGAGGTCGATCGTGCTGAATTCTGAATACCGTTATCTGAAATTTGAAAGCGAAGTATGAATAAAATAGATTGAACCCAAAGGTGGACATTGAAGACTCACAAGATTCTTGTTCCGAGTGCACTGAAGTAACTCGGAGTAAAGCTGCTCGGCTTGTTCGTTAGAAACTTCAAAAGTTCTCCGTATCGTTCCCAAAAGATGTTCTCTCATATTCTCCAACAAACCTTCGTGTTCTTTTTCCCCATTTGCTCCCTCGGTCGCGTACCTTTGGGACAATCAACCTTTTAATGCACCGCTCTTTTTCTACAAAATAAGACTCATAAATCAAAAACGAAAATTGAAAGAACAGCGTTTTTCTAATATCCTACGAAATACTCGAAAATATCGCTTCGACGATCAATTACTTGTGCATGAAAGCGATGAGGTCGGCCGCACGGCCCGAACCATCGCATACGACAACCGGAACGGGCGGATCGTCGGTAACGTACTCGAGCACCGCTCGTATGGTGTTTGTGCCTCCTTCGATAACCAGAGCGACGACTGGAATACTACTGTGCGTGTCTGAAATGGATAAAAAATCGTTATAAATCTAAATCTCAATCTAAATCGAGCTAAGAACCCGGGTATTCTCACATGGATGTAGTTTTTGATTAGAAATGTGCTTCTCCAATTTTCTACGCAGCATTATCTCGGCTCCGTATCTCCCTCCGGTTCCGTTATCGACCAGAAGAAAATACGCGTGTCTGTTGTTCAAGACTGCGTACTTGGATCTGCGAAGAAGATCGTTATCGTTAATAAATCTATGCCGATTCGATAGTTCGGGTTGCCGTCGCGTCGTTCTTATTCACCTCGGAGAAGCGATCGAGTGATAGGGAACGTCACGACCTCTGCCTACAAGCTCGTGACCATTCTCAAGAATCCCCCAAGGCGCTATACCGATGCTGACGACTCTGCCCTGACGTTGAGAACGTTCCAAAAGCAGAGCGTCTCCGACCTGACGAGTCACACCTGGAATCAAAGGCGGAGAAATTATAGTATGCGGTATCGCCAAGTTTCTTCGATGGTTTACCGGTATTTGTTCCTCCGGTGAATATCCAGGCCCCCGTCGTCTTAGCCGCCTTCAAAAGACCCTTTCTGAGAACCTTTTTCAAGCTCGGTTGCAGCTCGAAGTTTGATCGACCTCCGTGAACGGTGATCAACAGCTTTGGAAGATCTAGATTCCATTCGTGCCTCAATAATTGGACTATTGGTTCGGGCCTCGTGTCATAGGCCAGCCTCACATACTGTGAATAAATTGAGATAATTAGCGTGAGAAGATAATTTTCGAGAATTTTTTTTTACCTGAGCTTTGGTCGGATGAGGCCCGCCTTGAAATTCAATGGTTCCATAAGCGTCCGTTGGACCGGCTCGAGTATTCTTCCCCGGAGTCCATATCTCTCTTTCTATTTCTAATTTTTTTTCTCCTACGCCAAGGGCGGAACTGGTTTGAACGTCCGCCCCAGTCCCGCAATGAAACGTGAAGGAATGACCGCAGCAGCATCTGGAACAAGGTCAGATCGTATTTTCTAAAGTCTTGAAGATACAATCTTGAGAATTAGAATCATCGATGCTGAAGATATTCGGTCATTAGTGGTCAAAAAATTTATCAAACGCTACATCGAGGTATCGACATATCAGTAAAAACATGTGCGATAAAACACAGATAAGCGATGTAACAAAGCGACAAATAATTTCGTCCAGATAAGAAGATCGTAACGTTATCCCCTTCTCTCCGCATCCACGGGGTGGGATGGAGGCACTATACCGATAATTCTCATCTCACCTTGATGTGGTGGTCACGTCGTACTCAGCGTCCTTATCTCCTTCTACCTCTTTCAACCTAAACACGTAACGAAACAAGGAAAAATAAATTAAACTGAAAATGAGTAAGAAAAGGTGAAAAGTGGGACGCTGCGGCGCTTCGATACCCAGATATTAATTTTGAAGAGACGAATTTCGTGTTTTTCTTTTTCTTTAATCCACTTTCCTTCACCTTGATGCAAAAGAAATGAGAGCAGAAAAAAAAATGATGAGTTTCAGACTTTTTTCTGTTATAAAATCTAAGCTAGCTTAGAAGCGAAACTTTCTACCATTTTTTTTTTTTATTTTAAGCTTAGATTTGAGACGGAGCAGAAATAAAGTGCGTTAAAAGATAAGAAGCTAATTTCCACCACCCAAATTTTGATATTCATTCGATACCTCAACGAAACATTCATTGTCTAGAATTTGTTAAAAAAAATCTATCGACGTCGCTTAGTTGCTAAATATTGGGGTAGTTTTGGCATGCGATTATTATCGAAGAGTCCCTTGAAAAAATGTTTGAATTATTGTTCTCCCACAGTCCCTTATCCCGAGACGTTGATTTCTTCAACTCACCTGTGCTCGTCGCGTGGACAGGGTATGAATTTGGCACATTCTCGTTTTTGAAAAGTTGCTTCTATCCAGCTCCGCGCCGTTGTCTGTAATAAACACACACACACAGTGATTATACGAATTTGTTCTGTATTGAAAAAGAAGAAAAACAAAACAGAAACTTTGATAGACGGACTGGAAAATGAATAAAAATCAAGAAGCAAATTAACTTTTGCTCGTAAATAATTGATTAGTCAATTTTCAGCAAAGCACAGTAAAAAAATACACAGTTAATATCGATAGTATTAACAATTCTTTTCAGAGGCTCGAACCATCCTCCAGTTCTGTCTGATTATATGAATTATGTTAATCAGAATAGGAAAATATTGATCAAATCTACCTTGACCTTCTTTCGTTTGACTTTTGGAGTGTTTGCTCCGCAAATAACACCCCCGATCGCCATCTCGATGTAAGATGAACCCCGTACTTTGATTCACGTTAAGCCTAAGTGCTCCGTAAACTAAAAAATAACGTTTGAAAAAAAACAAAAGAAACTAAAGACATGTGTGTTTCCGGGGTCTGGGGGAGAAAAAAAAAGATTCTGGAAACAGTAAAATTAAGTACGTACTAAAATATCATCCCGTCGGTCGATAATTTCCCTTTGTAAAATTGTACGAAATAACTCTGGGTAATAAATTAACGAGAATAAAGACCAGACCGCGGTGTCTAGCCGACTATTCTGAAGGAAGTGAATGACGTTGAAATAAACTGATAAGAGATAAGAGAACCGAACGTTAGGTAAAGAATAATTAACACCATATTTACACATCGATGCGATAAAGAGAGAATATTCGAGGGTGAATATAAAACGCATAGCGATAAGAAATCGTGTTTCAAAAAAGTGAAAAGTCTTATCTTACTGCAAGGATCTAATCAGACAATGATTATAGACTACATAACACGCTTGTTCAAGCGTTAGTCAAAATTAAGATGTCGTCATCGACGGTAGTTATTTTAACACACAAACAGCTAGTTTGTTATCGATATTTATCCGCTACGTTATCACAACAATTTGGATAAGTAGCAAGCTGCAGGGTACAAAAATCCAATCGAGCCGAGCGGGTGTGCCAAATGATAGAAAACGGAATGAGAGAAATCTCTCCGATTCAGGGCTGGTAGTATAGAAAAATTCTGCAAGAGTTTCCAAAGGAATGTTACAGATCATTTCAGGCTTTGATATCTTCAATAACTAGATTAGATCCAAAGTTGTGATATTTTGTTCCCGAGAAACAAGAATCTGGTCAATTTTCTTACCACCAACCCTGAGATATGGATGAATTTTGTTCTACTGTATTTTAACGATCGCTCTAACAAGGCGTCTAGTGCCAATGGAATATCGAATTCCTGGTTTATTCTGTACCCCAATTTACTCGAGCAACACAATCATATTGAATAAGAATTTTTCATAACTGGAACAATAAAAGTTCTCTTCAAAAAATAAAATTGTTCCTTTTTCCTGTGATTTTATTTTCCACAAAGTCAATTTACCAAATTTTCATTAATTATTGCGATTCCTGGGCTCTTTTCGGCAAAAATTCTTCGACGAAGACGACTTCGAATGGCGCTCCAAGAATCAAACTGGGAAACGAATTTTGAATCGATAAATTTGAGCGTGGAGCAGCCTTGATTCAATTGAAATTGGAAAATTATCGGATCAGATCAATTTCCAAACGTACCAATAAACATTTCAATCCAAAGAAGCTGAGGCAACTTCGGGGTGAGATCGAGATTTTGGATATTTTAGAAAATCGTAAGGTAAAAAATTGAAAAATTCTAGGATATGATCTCGAATACCCCGACAGCTAGACACCCTGTTGGGGGATATCTTCTCATCGACTCACAACTCGGATGGGCTTGTTCTTGTCGACCATCCCCGGGAAATGAATGGTGAGACCGTAGAAGTACAGACGATTCTAGGCACGGAGAATACAGCTTCCTTCGATCCCTTTGTCTTACATAGTCACTCTCCCTAGTTTTGTTTTTAGGTCTCTATAATTATTTAACAATCCTCGCAGTCTTTTCACGGACTTGAGACAAACAGGGCTTCTCTGTTGGTGTTGTTAACGAATGAGATAGGTTGCAGCGAAACTAGGAAATCGATGCCTGAAAAATGAAAAAACAAAAATTGAAATGAATATAAACTGGCATAAACCAGGCTTAAAAAATCGTTCGTACCTTGCAGCAAATAACTTGCGGAGAATTTGCGATCCTTAGATTCAAATACCATATTGAGAATGTTTAAATGAATTTTATAATCCTCTCACGAACCACCTTCGATCATCGATGAGCGTCTCTCGTCGTATCTGAATTCACATTAATCACTCGTTACAACAATTATCCCCATTATTAATTCCAGTCTGACTCGTTTCGATTCATAAAAGGAGTCGCCGTCTGTCGTGTTTACGCATATCATTCATTTTTTTTTTTACGTAAGCAGTTTTTTTCCGAGTACTCGCAATATTTACTTATCGCGAGCAAACAGAGTGTAAAAATAGTTTCTACTTCTTTTTTTTTTCTAAGATCGTAGTAAGGTTATCAAGTGCGTAATACATATATATACTCAAAGTTTGTGGCTCACCTATAAAAAAACCTCGAAGAAAACGTTGATTAACGTTACTGGAAATAACTTCGCCTTCGAGGTTGAGGTTGAGGTTGAGGTTAAAATTGTCTCACACACACACATACACAACGATGCGCGGAATTATTTGTTGAAACGAAACGGATAAAGAAATAAAACAAAAAAGAATCGACCGTCTTAACTCTTAACTCCTCGGCTACTGGCAGACTCTCGACTGTTTCTACCAACTTCTCGGAGCTTCTGGTGTGAATTGATGATTAACACCCAATCAATCTCCTCTATGAACAACGAACGACTATCGCGATAGCCGATATCGATACGGGTATAACTTTATCAGCTGAGCAGACAGAAAATTAATTTCGTAAGAGAAGAGAGAGAGGGATACTCGATGCTCTGTCTCTCTGTCAGGGACTCAATGTCGAAATAATCTAACCAAGTTTATATCATGTAACTCGAGATACCGCTAATTGCTATAAACTCTGTGTGAGTTTCGATTAAAAATCATTTGACACTCTTTGACCTTCCGAATCGACCGCCATCTTGTAGCCTCAGACCTCGGTCGAATTGATGCTCGCAGATGGCGCTGGTGTTGCATCACAAGCCTCGCACATCGCTGTGTAACGTCCAACCGGTGTTCACAAAAGACCCCAGAGAATAATCCCC
>JAFFZH010014994.1:24217-65841 GCA_018420115.1 Euura saliciscinereae | reverse complement strand
GGAGCCACTCCTTGAGCCGTTGAGGCTGCATTATCGGAGCTTTGTTGAAAACGGCTCCGTCTCAAACTGAGCACCGGAGCCTTTGCGACTTGAGCAGCGGCGGCTCGTCGAGCCTGTGCCTTCTGCCGCCAGTCTTTTCGGAACGCGCATGCGCACGCCCGACTTTACGGACCGGCTCTCGAGCCGATACGTCCGCGGCTGCGTTTCGTGAGCAGTTATACTCGCGTCTGCGGCTGGTGAGCCGCTGAGGTTATCTGCAACAAATAACGCATAGTCTCGAAATCTTACCTTGTATACAAGTGAGGGTTATTTTGCACTTTGTTTTTCACTTTCTATTTTAATTTCACGAACGTTACAACAACGTTTGGTCTCGTACACACTACTCGAAAAACAATAGCGTACTGACGAGGCACGGGCCCAAGCGGCACGTGCTACCCGGCACCATATTCACTGGAAGGGAAGGGGTAAATTCCCCCTTCCCCGCGCCTCATAGGAGGCCTAAGTTCGGCAACGCTGGGTCCGTATGCAGGAAAGATACGGTAGGTAATCTCCGATAGGTCAAGCCGAAGGCACAGAGCTGAAATAGTGGACCTGATCTGAACATTTCATCGACTGGTGAATTGTTGTATTAGCAGATACGGCTTATGCCTGAATATATACCTTCCAGTAAAAACGGGCCATACAGCCGATAAGAAGATTGCGTAATTTTGTTGCAAGTGTAAAAGTGTCAAGAGAAAAGGAAAAACACTTTGGCCAAGTTTTAAAGAGTTTTTTTGTCCTCCGCCTTTCCTCTCACAGTCGTGGTGCGTACAGCAGCTGAGAGAATGTAACTACAAGAGATTGAACGGGCCAGAAGAAACATATTTCGTTGGCTTGAAAGTGAACAACCACTTAAACCGAGAAAGGTACGGACAAAGTCCCGAAACTTTTTAATCCTGTGAGCTTTGTTTTGGAATTCATTCAAAGTCTGAAACCAGGAGAGAGAGAGAGAGAGAGAGAGCTGGTGCCCTTAATTCTTTAATTAGTCTAATTGTCCGTGGTTTTCGAGGTATGGCTTCGTTAAGTATGAGAGAATTCGAGTTAGCTGAAAACAAGTAAAGTTGTGTATAATTAGAACGAACGAATCACATAAAAAGTACAATTCATGTCCCGTTATCGGTATTTTTCAAACGTTTCGCTGACTGGTTGGATTCTTTAGAAATAAGCTCAAGTCCGGTGATTATTCAAATGAACTAATGGAAAGCTGCTTAATTAACTGATAACAAACAAGGAAGAAACATCGCAAAGATACGATACCAAATCCCGGTGGTACTATAAATTACCTAACCCTTGACTAGAGAGAGAGGATAGAAAAGACCCAAACCGAGAGAGCAAGATGGAGACGAAGGCGAACTCACAGCGCCAATAATTGCCACAGGATTCGAAAAAGAAATTTGGACTTATAACTCCGGACTTATAACCTTTATCTGGTCCTCGTGATTATTCCACCTCTTTTCGAATGAAACAAAACACCGCATTGAGTTTTGATTTAGAATATCTGAATCTGAAACTACATGTATAACACAGTACACAATACCGTTTCACTTCTCTGTAACTCTCGCTGATTCGATTATTTCATCGGGTCCGCCCAACGCAACGCGAAGATTGCCATTATTTCCTGCATCAACCATGCCGAGAATACCTCACACACTTCCTTACATTTTTTTCTCAGAATGTTCCACAGACTTTCGCTATTCGTGTTGGTTGCGTCTCCTCCTCCGACGACGTCGAACTTCCGGAAACAGAAGTAATTGGGTTTGGGAGTGGTTCACGGGAGCGAGTGTCGCTCGGTAGGAAAGTGTCTGGAGTTAGCTGGCACACGGGGAAAGTAAAATAGGGAGAATTTTCCAAGGCCGGATTTCGTTCGTTGGCACGTGACACACCGATGTAGGTGGAGACGGTCGCTGCATCCGCGTTGCTACCTTGGTACGCTTCCGACTATAATGGGACGGACAAATTTCGTGATTGCAGAGATAGCGATGCATTGATGCGCACTACCCCACTCCAATTCATCCTCTTACGCTTCACGCCCTTCCAATTTTCGTACTCCTTTCGCATAGATCAACCATACCGCACCCAGTCGGTATCCTAAGCCGTCCAATCGACTGGAAATACTCAACACTGCTTCTTTGGATCAGGTACTGGGCGTTCCACTAATCGATAGTTGTATCGAGTCGCAGCACAAGTTGCCTGAGTCACTGTTTCCATTTTCGTGGTGTGAGCCATATATTTCTAAAAAATCCCGAAGTGGAGGATACAACGAAGTTTAATATTGTTCGAAAAATATGAAGACTTGTGCAGCATCCACAATTGATTTAACCTCAAAATACTAAAAATATACTGGAAGAAACATCAGCAATTTTTATTTCGAATAAACGTCCATTCAGAGCTGTCACTGCTTAAACATTAAGTCGTAGAATTGAAAAAAATTATTCAAAAAGTGCCGGCAGAAGTCAGAACAGCAGGATGGACTGAAAAATCTGGAACATTTACAAAGTTTTTTGACTATACAATGACCAAATGTAAGAAGCCGGATGCAGACACCATTCAAAACAGCTAAGGATTCACCATGTATGACCATGTATCAAATTACAACTTTTACATGTATTTTTATTTCTGTTACAATCAACTCAATTGCTATAAGGAATTCAAGCTACATAGGCATATTGTACACAGCATCAGAAGAATCCAGAGCACGCTACTAGTGAAAACAGTTCTCAGCCGGATCAAGATCAAGATCACTGAGTAATCGGTCGCTAGGAGGGTTCTAAAGTTTGCCAGCTCCAAACTAATCTTTCAAATATGGATGAAGGGTTTCTTGACAGCGAAATATGATTAGGAAAAATTATCAAGGATGTGTCAAGAAAATGTGTTTAGTGTGACGTTTTGGCCTGGAGCACGGCCGTTCATCCTGAGATCTGTAATAACATGGTGATACTATAATATATACCCTAATTCCAAACAAGACTCATTTTCCAACCAACATCTATGTTATGGTTCTTTGCAATTAGTAGCCACCAAATTAAAACCCGGGAAAAAATTGGTTGGATCTATGTAGATCTAAATGCTTTAGATCTACGTAGATTTAAGTTTTGCAACAGATCTAATGAGATCTACGTAGATCTTATGAGATCTTAAGGGATCTACGTAGATCTAATTTTCATGTCAATGTCAATTCCGACAATGAATTGAGAAAACATTGATTAATTGCATAACTATGATGAAAAAATACTCACTTTCATCATAGAATAAGAAATCGAGAATACGAGTAGGGAAAGAAATTAAAAAAAAAAAAAAAACTGTGAAAATCGGAATTGAACCCTCGAACTTCGGATTACCAAACCTGTACCATACTGAAAGAGCTAAGCCGCTTTCTGAAAATACGTGCGTTTTTGGCATACTTATCGTCCAATCAGTCCAGAAAGATTTGAAATATTTCCAAACATGGTATCAGAACTACTCAGATCCGAGTAGATCTACTTGGCTTCAATGAGCAACAACGTTTTGCTGCGATTATTCCATCTACTCATCGCAGATCTACCTAGATCTAAAGTAGATCTAACGATATCTGGGTGGATATACATAGATCTAACAAGCGTGAGCAATCGAATATGACATTAGATCAATTCGAAGCTACGTAGATCTACGAAAATCCTCGGAGATTGAGGTGAATCTAGGTAGATCTACGATTTTCCAAAATTTAGATCTATTTAGATCTAAATTAGATCTCCGGAGATGCGAATTAGATCCAAAGCATTTTTTCCCGGGAGGTCACGTCTTTAAGTGAGGTCATGTACATGAGATCAAACTTATTTGGAAAAAGTATCATACAAGTATAAAAGTCATTCTCTGGTGATTGGAAATCTCAAGATTGGGTTAGGTTGCGAGAGAAATGTATATGCATCAGATTTCAATCAGTTAAGCTTTTTGCAGCTTTGGTCAATCAGATTTGAACCAACTTTTTCCATTCTGTAATTTTGTATCTGTCTGTTGGAAATTTTTGATAACGCAGTATCGACGCGTTTGTATAATTCGTTTGTACGTAGGTACAGGCAAATGGTGTTCATTGGCCTCCATGAATCCTGTTAACAGTTGTTTTGATATTTTCTCGACGAGACGAAATTGAATTTGATAACTGTGTGCTCTCGCCGTGGGGCAGGGTGTCCCGAAAACGAGGAAACAAATATTACTTCAACAAAGTGAAATACAAATAGCAAAAATGAAACTCTCCCCCCTGCAATCAGTTCCAATTCAATATTGTTTACGACGTCGATGTATAAATCGCTTTAAACGCTATTGTGAACAAACGAGTCAGGCCCCACGCGATCAAACGAGTGAAATGTTTCCAACTCGCGTGTACAATCCAGTCCATTAGGCAAGTGCCATCAAATTAACTCAAAAAGTCAACTCACACGTGTTTGGCGTCTGGGTAATTTGGTCACGTGCCTACTAACCGTAGAACATAATTCCTTTCAACCTCTGGCTTTCGAATTAAAGTTATGAGCGGGAGCTATACCCACGCGTATAACATTCGCTGATATCCCTCGAAGAAGAACTTACTTCGTACAAAACGGGGTAAAAACATAATTATTTACGGGAGACGTCGTTCCGTAGGAATTTACCCGGGCAAAACTCTGCCCAGTGTAAAATTATACATAGCTTTAGGTGGTCTGCCCCTCCGTCAACGCATAGGCTTATCTGGTTTTATCACGGGCACGATTTTTTGCCTTAGCCTTACCCCTTTCCAAGTTATTAAACATAAACCATCCCTCATGCGGTGGCACTTTGCTAGTGAATAATATGAATAATTAAAAAGATATCACGAAAGTAATTTTTTTTTCGTCTTTTTGCAACTCGTTTCACTTCTTAAATATCCATGTTGCATGTGGTAGATCAATACTCAAGTAGTTCAGATAATAATAGGATTTCGAATAACCAGTCTCAGTTCGTAGTTAAATATTAGCCAGCAATTCATAATTAATTAATACCCATAACTCTGATTAAAGGCTGCATTGAGATAATTCCAGTAGCTAGCTTACACTCTACTATACTTATGAGGAGGTGGAAAATTTTCGTATATTCTGCGAGTGAAAAATGTGTGTAGTCAAACATCGCGTAAGGTAATTTTCGGAATTTATCATCATGAAATTTATTTATGAAGCGGTTGATGTGAGTAATGGACAGGCATAAAGACTTGTATTTCTTACATCAGAGCTGCCTCAGATTTCTGTCGTTCCTTCGAGTTTGCAAAAAGATTAATTACACGCGAAGACAGCGACGTTAATTAGGATAAAATGTAATGCGCGGTGGTTGTCTTCTGATACTGCGTGTCATCGCCGTTGATACTTTATTTCTCCCAGACTATACGGTGTCATCTTTCGCTGCTATACAAGATATTAATAAGTGAGCAGGTACTACAGCTCGGACGGATCCTTCCATCAGCTAATGCACGTGGCTCGGTATATCGCAGAACTGCGAAACTACCGTGGCCAGGCCACGTTTCAAAATAGAATGTAGCACATAGTATAATGTTCACGTTCATTATTCGAAACGCACTCCTTGCTGGTATAATTGAAAATATTCCAACGACGGATATAATTGCAATAAATTGCAGCCTATTTCCATGACTAAGCAGGATAAGATTCGTCGGATTGTGCTTCACATTCGTGGATCCCTCTGATCCAGCTCATCCCGTGGACGAGAGATGGTTCAGCCCATTTACAATTTCCTCACTGTTTCCGTAGTTTGTTCCAACTTCCGGGACACTTATAATTGGTTTCCGTAACGCAGGAGTCTGCAGCCACGAAACTCCACGACACCCGTAAATATCCGGGGCATTAATTAGTCTCGTAAGTTGTGCGTCTGGCGACTTGCTTTGCCCACCAGCACGATGAACTAGTCAGATTTGCCTAGAGACCAGTCTCAAATCTTTTACACAGTTTTGGTTTGGAGTACAGTCGACAATCAATGGCGTCCAACGTGGGGCCAGAATTTATCTGCAGGATTGATAGATTGATGTACCCAGCTTAGCACTACCTAAGCACTATTAATTAACACCTGTACCACAGTGTGTTATTCATTCACCCAGGCTGTGTGTCCCCACGTATATGTAATATATCCATACTACGCTTGTACATGGGTATGTACTACCTGGAGCAGGTACTTTGTCAGTAAATGCTGCACGCTAAGAGCTATTATTGAACATCCCACAACAACCTTCAGTCCACAGTCCACCGGGGTAAGCCCAGCTTTAACAACCTGTGCACCGAGCCTCTGTTAATCGCTACATGACGTACACAGGTGCGTAGAGGATGTTGATGGGGAGCTTTAGAAAGGAATGGGTTAAAAAGCTATTCAATTTCTATAGCAAGATGCCTCATATAAAAATACTCTCATCGCTTATCGGTTCTTGGTCGACATTTCTGACAGCGAATAAAATGCCACCCAGGCAATCTCTTATTATTCCGCCATATAATGCACCGAAGAGTTGTATTTTCACAGCCTGAACCTCCTCTTCAGATTCTTAGGTCATCATTACCTTTCACATGATAAACTTTTCAAAATCACAATCTAAGTTGTACTTTCTTGTCTTCTGTATGGTGCGAAAACCTATTTTGTTTACAACATTCCGACTTCTGAAATTCATGCTGAAGCTTCTGTGTATATGGGAGATAAATTGGATTTCAAATACCTTCGAATAATTAAATTAAACTAAACTACTTGAGAACTACTATCGGCTAACTTTACACCGTGCAAGAACCAAATTGATCTGCTTTTGCCTATTTTCAACCCTTGTTCTTATCGCCGTATCACCCTAACTTCACTTTCGCACCCTACAAAAGCTTCCTCCCTACGACGTTGAATTACCGTGGAATTAATTGGGGGCTCACAGGATGTGTACGACGATGCAACACACACTTCGTAACCAGCTCAGTTAGACCTCGACATAATGAGAACACGGCTGTATTCTCGCGAACAGAAAAGTGCGGAATCCTAGAAAAAAATTAATGAAATGCATAAAAAAAAGGTTCAGAGAACACGAATTACATGGAGGTGTTTTTTAATTTAACCATCGGTCTCACAGTGATGGAGTTGACTCACGGAATTGAAAAAAGAATTGGAAAAATGTTGAACCAATAATTCTCTGGGGCACTTATTCACCTACTACACTAACCACCAAGCTCTTCTGGGGATCGGGCCGCTAGTGATTAATATCTAAGTGCACGTAAGCGACCAGCGTCCCAACCCAAACAAATCGGAATTTCATCTCAAGTGTCGCGGGTAGATTAACGGATTAGGTTGCCCCACTTAATCAGGTTGAGTGTAATGGATGATTGTACTGGCCACCAGACAGTGAACTGCCCCGACTCTATTCACGATTAGCCACTTATGCGATCGCTGTGATTGCTTGATTGGATTATTGAGTTTGCCTAGCCTTCGGCATGGTCGAGTCCCACCTCTTATCGAACAGGCTCGATTAATTCCTGATTAGACAATGTCCGGTCGCAAGGTATTGCCAATAGCTTAAACTGTTACCTGTTCTGGTAACCGAAGTGCGAACATCAATCACGATTGTGGACAATCAGAAACCATCAACCTCGCCGGTACAACCGAGGCAATTCCTATGCGGAATTCAGCGCGCTATCCTCCTGCGTTGTGTTGGAACAGCTCAGCAAGATTTCGGTACCACCATACAATGGTAACAGAATTTTTAAGATTTCAGAATCTCAGTAGAGGTTTGTCCTTTACTCCGTTTTTGTCGACGAAAAAACTCGCTGAAACTTCCTGAAATTCGACATGTTGCCAACAGATGAATAAATCTCATGATGGCTCTGAGAGAATCAATTTTCCATATATTTCCGACTTCGTTACAGGTGAATAGTTTTCATGTGGTTACATAGTGAATTGTGCTCGTCCATTGTGTTTATCAATATGTAACAGCCGATGCATGTTCGGATAACCGGACAAGTAGCGTATTGAGACTTTTGGGGAGTTGACTTTTAGCCTGCATCCTTCGGAAGCAGCTGGCATAACGTTTGTATAGTTTGTATAGTTTGTATAGTGCTGGGTACCACCTGCAGATATAAATCTGTTAGGAGCTGTGAACTTGACTTCAGACATTTTCGAGGATCGAAATAAAGGCTCGAAGTGACAACAGGGTCCAAAGAAGTCCTCGGACTAACAACAACAGCCATATTTCCACTGGAATAGATATTGTGCAACGGACTCTCCCAGCAGTCTATGTATTTATCCGTGTATTTCGACTCATAAACTACGATCAGTGTCCATTGAAAATATGCAGTGCAAGTCTCAATACGGACTCAAGTATTATGCAATATTATCGTAATTGATCATTTGTTTTAATGAAACCAAAGGATAAAAACTAATCTAGTTTGTGTCGTCATTGATTCTCTCATCCGCAGCTGCAATGTCAACGGTTATGTGAAAAAGAAGCAAATTTATGTTACAAATTACGAATTAAAGTCACGTTGGTTTGGACTGGAACAAGAGGTAGTCGATATTACAAACGTTACACTTTTTTTGTGCTACTATGACTAAATACATGTGTGGTATCCTTGATCCTTTCGGTGTGAAATTTTTCTGTAACATGGTGTGGTTGAAGTGCAGTCTGTGCAAGTCACACTGAAGCAGCCAATGAATAGTCTTTTGTAGACAAAAGGCGAAGCAGTTTCCACCTACTCCTGGATTCGAACAGTACTGGCATACATATGCAACGTAGGAATAGCTACTCGCTTTGGGTCGTACTTGACCTCGATGGGGTTTACATAGGCACGCGTCAGATCGTCTAGCTAGAAACTGTTCAAACGCGACTCCGAAGTACCAGTCAAGTCCATTCCACGGTATGGGTAGCTGATATAGTCAATACACTTGCACTTTGCGATTCCGCACTGAGTTCATCGGACGCTGATGAATCCCTGGCTTCGAGTGCGCGGGGACAAGCCGAGCTAACTATCCAGTCCGATTCAAACGAAGAGGATGAGGGGATGAGAGGAGAATCTCATCTCGAGCTTGGACGAGAATTTGCCTCAAACAGGGTTGCGTATGAGCATCGCGCACGCTGAAGATTACTCGGTAGAGGGCTGACATATGGGGTTCTGTACAGATCCACGAACAAAAGAGCTCTCTACGGTGAAAATCTTGAAACAAGTGAAACGACACAATTGAATCTCGACGGTGACTTTTTCACACTGTACGTAGGAAAAGATATTGTTTCACGGTTGTTTGGTCATTCGGAAAAGAAGAAGATTTAATGCCGGGACGCGGAACAAGAAAGTTCACCGCCTGCCGCCTCTGGAAAGTAAAAACAGTAGTTCGATTCAAAACTGTTTTCCGGGTTCACCTTTTTGTCCACATTCTTTTAAATCTTGTTTCAACTCTTCATTATAAACGGGGATAGTTTTGTTATACACATTGAACATTTCACCGAAGTAACTCAACGTTCGTTTTGGGTACATTACGATTCGGCGCCGCCGTTTCGGCGCGACCCTTTCGGCGCCAGTCAGTTTGGCGCAACGACGATTCGGCGCATGGCTGTTTCGGCGCGACCGTTTCGGCGCGACCGTTTCGGCGCGACCGTTTTGGCGCTCGTCGTTTCGGCGCAATGAAAATTCGGCGCATAGCTAATTCGGCGCATAGCTGTTTCGGCGCGACCATTTTGGCGCTTGTCGTTTTGGCCTAACTTTTTCTAGCCCTTCTTAGAACACCGTCTGTGTTGTATCAGGTGTGTGTGTGTTGTATGAGTGGCTGGCCTAACTTTTTCTAACCGTCAATGGCTGGCCTAACTTTTTCTAGCCCTTCTTAGAACACCGTCTGTGTTGTATCATGTGTGTGTGTGTTGCATGAGTGGCTGGCCTAACTTTTTCTAACCGTTAATGGCTGGCCTAATTTTTTCTAGCCCTTCTTAGAACACCGTCTGTGTTGTATCGTGTGTGTGTGTGTTGCATGAGTGGCTGGCCTAACTTTTTCTAACCGTCAATGGCTGGCCTAACTTTTTCTAGCCCTTCTTAGAACACCGTCTGTGTTGTATCATGTGTGTGTGTGTTGTATGAGTGGCTGGCCTAACTTTTTCTAACCGTCAATGGCTGGCCTAACTTTTTCTAGCCCTTCTTAGAACACCGTTTGTGTTGTACCAGGTGTGTGTGTGTTGTATGAGTGGCTGGCCTAACTTTTTCTAACCATCAATGGCTGGCCGTACTTTTTCTAGCCCTTCTTAGAACACCGTCTGTGTTGTATCAGGTGTGTGTGTGTGTGTTGTATGATTGGCTGGCCTAACTTTTTCTAACCATCAATGGCTGGCCTAACTTTTTCTAGCCCTTCTTAGAACACCGTCTGTGTTGTATCATGTGTGTGCCAAAACAGCCATGCGCCGAATTGTCATTGCGCCGAAACGACGAGCGCCAAAACGGTCGCGCCAAAATGGTCGCGCCGAAACGGTCGCGCCGAAACAGCCATGCGCCGAATCGTCGTTGCGCCAAACTGACTGGCGCCGAAAGGGTCGCGCCGAAACGGCGGCACCGAACTCTCCTGCTCCCGTTCGTTTTATCTAGCATTCGTGCCTATGTAAATAGATTTCATGACAAGTAGTTCACTACAGACTGCTGTAGCTTACTGATATAGTATTAGCCTAATATTTAGGATTGGGATGTAAGCTCGGAACACTTGGTTTTGATTTACTTCATCTCAAAGTGCAAAAACATGGTAGAGAGTTCGGACCCGAAGCTTTGTCGAGTTTGTTAGAAATCCGGAACAGAACAAGATTCAAATTTTTCACGTCGAAATGTGTTACCACTTCTGTTCACTGAGATATAGAATGACAAAGCCAGGTCTCGCGATTTTACGTCCCGATAACGAATCTGTTTGTATAGAACAGACAATATAAGTTACATGGAGGTAAAGAGTACCAGATCCTTGTAATAAAGTCAGGTATAGGAAACACAAAGAAGTCATTGGAATATCACTAGAATATTGTCACAGCTGTGATTATTTCGTCGAATAGCTTAAATTACACATCATTCATGCCGTATATCCTTTCCTATGGGAAAGGTAGATTAAATATTATAATTCCACGGAGTGTAGGTTTGACCAATGGGTCAACGGCTTATATCTTCAATGAATTATTACGCAGCATTTGTAGGTACTTTTTCAAGCTATAGTTTAATTACATCGAAAGACATGTTCACGTCCTACGAAGATAGCTATTGCGGAGTATCTGATTCGATACTCTGGTTGAGTAGCCCCGAGATTTAAGAACTAATTAATCACAAAACAACGTAATATTATCTTATCCTTGTGGGTGTCGACTCTGCTACAAAAGTTGTGTACCAGAAATGAAATTATTCAGGCGGAATGTGAAAGGATAAAATTAATGTACCAGTTTGTGCAAGCTCGTTGCAGGTGTTGATTCAGTAAGCAATGCCATATTTTTAAACATATTCTTGTAGTATATTTATTTATGTAATGTTTGTCTTGCTCGACTGCAGTAGTACTAATGCTATTAGACCATATTCTGGGATTATCTACGAGGGCTTTGTCATCGCGTTTGCTCAAGCACTACTGCACATACTATCCGAGTGGTAGCACAGCACGCAAAATGTCCGTCCGTAATACAATTTTGGTGGTGCAAAATATCTGGTGAGAAGTTTCGACAAAGCCGCGCATATTATCGGATATAAATTTCAAAGTTCTTTTCATTCTATTCAGGAGTATGGAATTTCAGAAATGTAGAGGCTTTAGGGATTGCACACCCAGACCTGTGGCACCTTGATTATGAGATTTGCGGATAAAATTCCACGCTCCTCGTTTCTTCGTCATGATAATACCTGTGTATTTGTATACGAATACCCCACCTCAAACCTCACCTCAGTAGGGAGCGAACAATAGGCTGGAGCTGCTATTGGACGAGCCAACCGAGTTTTCCTATTTAACTTTAAATGCGTTTCTCCCTGGGTCTGAACTAGAGTAATAATAAATCGTTAGGCACAACAGTAATTTACCTTCCAGAGAGCTATCCCAGAAACAATTGCTGCTACCAACTCATACGAATGACCCAGAAAGAGAGACACTGTTATCCTGTGTACATACTATCTACGTAACTATGATTATTAAAAATCGCGAACTCATTATTCGGTGTGAAAAACAAAATAACAAAAAAGAAAAACAAATCAGACAGACGAGGCAACGTCCAAATGGGGTTGATTTTTGATCTCAGTTTTTAAGTACGTCGGAAATTGTGAGTCAGACGATTTATCGTGCCTTCTAACGATTTAACCGTTCGCTTGAGCTCGATAAAGGTCGACGGGAACAATTTTCTTGATACATGTTTAATAAGACCCGAAAACGTCCATCCGTTTTCTCATACGTTATCATCGGAGTGAATTCAAAACCGCGAATATTATAACAAGTACCAATCATTCCCATTCGTCATCATTTGCATATTTTTTGCTACGATTCTCTTACGTGAACTAAAAAATACTAAGAACGTCTAACGTAATTTGTTCAATGCTTTTTTCCAACATTGTAAAAAGTTACAGACTCTTCTCGAAACTGTGACAGAAGAATCCTTCCGCGAGAAAAGTTGTGTTGATCGATCACTTCAATCGGGGTGAAAGATTGTGTAGAACCCTGTATCGCATATTCCTCGAAAACCTTCACAAGGTTCAACCAGCAAAAAGTTTTCCAAGAACAATTTTATTGACGTTCAATTCAGTGGTTGTATTTTTTCCTCATTCCTCTTTCCGCAAAAAGTCAAAGTTTGCGTGGTTGTGTGCACCTAATTGTATTTCTCCGAATTTGGGTTGACCACCTGCACCGGTTGACAAAGGACGGGAAAAGCATCAAACAGCTTGTGTCGAGATTTCTGCGATTGTACAGATTTCAATCTGAAATAAAATAACCGGGCAGAGGTTTTCTACCACGCAGAAGTGAGATGGAAGATGAACTCTGTGAGTTCGGAGAGTGACATTATAACACTCATTACGCGGTTGCTCTGTGGCTTTGTAATCACCAGTCATCAGTCCACGGGTTCCCTGACGACAGGAATCCCGCCCACACGCTTGTCATTCGACACACTCATGAAATCTCCAACGATCCTGATTCTCTTGGACTCAAACTTCCCTTTAGTAGGATATTATGATTCCATCAACCCACATTGAAATAGTTTCTAAAATGATGAAAATTTGGAGACGGGGTCGGCCTGGATCTTCCAGCTTCTATACCGTCATTCACGTACTTGGACTAAATTCACAATCAGTACACATCTATATTCTTACCTCCAGACGGTGAGGTCTGATCAGGACCTTGCTGGTGGCGGACCCACTCGACGAAGAAGTACATATCACCCAAATCGGGGCCTCGTAAAAGGCTGTGCTAGGATGTCCCCACATGAGGAAGCCATACATGTCACCTGAACCCAAACCTAGTGAGGTTCTCCCAGGTTGTCTTCACTCAGGGACGCCCTGATCTATCCTTATCAGGGCATGCTAATATCAGGACAGCCCTAATAAATTGCTGATCAATGAACTGAGAATTTGCATAATAGAAACTGTCAAATAATCGATTAATGGATCAGCTTCATCCTCTAATGAAACTGAAAAAGGAAGTGTCACCCTAGCGCAGGGCACGCTTATCCGATGTCCTGTTTGGGGAAGACTGAATGGAGTGTTGAACCGGTTGAATCTTAATAACCTTGACAGCAATGAACCTTTGAATAAATCTTGTTTTTGTTCAGAAAATCTGCATAGCGTTTGAGGAAGTAGAGTCGAAAAGTATTTCGCAATCGTTACCCCTGCGGAGCTTAATTTCATCCTGCATTCGACAATTATAGCATGGTAAATGATGGAAGTAGAATTTTTCATTTGTACTGTGTACTGTATCGATTTTCACCCCCCTCGCGCGTCCGAGATGAGGGGAAAGGCACATATGCATGGCACTTCTTTTATATCCCTGAATCGCGCACATTGTATACTCAGTGTCGATGTATACTCAACGTTCGGTTCTCCGTGGTGCTTCAAATGATTTCCTCACAAGGTAATACATAAAGGGGTGAAGTAACGTTCGCAGTTTCAAGCAACCCAATTGAGTGTAGGTGGTCGTAACGCTGATGATATACTTTGGTCCCCTGGTTAGTAGGGTCTTAAAGTCGGATATAAAAATCGGGACTTTTACAGGTTGAAGATCTAAAAGTTCCATTCGCGAAGCTGTAATTGAGGCTGTCTGCTCATTCCAACGCGATAAGCATTTAACGGTTTCAAGTTTTCCTCCAATTACCGGATAATTAGCTACAATTTAATCGGAATTTCATACGCTCCACACTGTAGCACCGGCTCGTGTTTTCGAGAACAACGTCCTGATTTTACTGATGTTGGAGACGGACGAGCTAATTTTAATCAAGCGTGAAAACTTTTTTCTCGGCTCGCGAAGGTTAAACATGTTTTTCGCCCCTAATATATTTTTCTTTTCATCCCTTATGCACTTATTCACTTTACAGCTTATTACGAAAAAATTGCAAATCACGTAACGCGACGGAACGCCCGCCACTCAAACCAGCTCATTAAACCGGAATGAAAAAAACTCCCGGCACTTAACGAGCGCTCATAAAAATTTTCAAATTTCATCACACCTAAGTACGCATATTGCGAACGTAGTTGCGTCTATATAACTCTTCAAGTAATTACGTTATCAAGTTATTTTTACATTTTCTTTTTCACGAACCCAAACAGCCGAGTGTGAACATCTATCACGAAAAAACAAATGTAATGTCAAACCTATGCGATCATGTATTCATGAACAAAAGGCGCATGTGCTCCACAGGACAAAATACCTTATCGATTGATGTGCTTAACAAATTACCACGTGTGACATTTTCGTATTAAATATCTACTCCAGCATGTATGTACAATCCATCTTGAATCCCCATGTATTACCGAATGTACAAATTCTTACTCTGGCATGGCACGAAGCCGCTGATGCTACGCATAATCACTCGTCGAAATTCCATACCCAATCCCAAGCGGTAATTACTAGAACCTCAATCTCGTGGCTCACCGTGATAGTTGTTTCTGGCACGTAGATTTTCATTCCCTGATACATGTGTGGCTCTATAGCAGGATTGAAATACAGTTTTTAGTATACAGGGTGAGTTATCTGCGGGTCTGAACGAGGGAGGGGCTTATCACTGCTGATGCTCCGCCCCTTGGTGTATCACAAACTGTTATCAAAATCCTAGTTTACATCAAGCCGTCGACACTCGGTCTGGTCTTGGTCTGATGTAAACTTAGATTTTGATAGCAGTTTGTGATACGCCAAGCATCGGCGGAGCGGGCGGAGCGAGGCGCGTCTCACTCTGAATTCAAATAAGATCGTACGAACGTTGTTCATCGTTGGTCGACGATTTCATACGATGTCAACGTTAAACACTTTACCTTCAACGCATGAATTCAGCGCATGAATTCGGCTGAATTCGACGATCTCAAACGTTCACAATTAGCGTCACACGTTGAATTCAGAGTGAGACGTCCCTCGACGAACGTTGTTGATCGTTGGTCGACGATTTCATACGATGTCAACGTTAAGGACGTTGCCTACCCCCGCGCATACAGGCTCTCACTATATTGAATTTATCTACGATGTCATTGAAGATATCGCAATTCTCTTCGAAGCATTTTGAAGACAAAAGAAGGATCTATGTCGTGACGTAGGCCGATTTTGGAATTTCGTTTTAAATTTTCCAAAAAACGTTGTCGAAAGTAGGCATATTTTGCGACCTGCTACAGCGAAGACTAGACATTTATTGGAAAATCGGGCTACGTCACGACATAGATGCATCCTTTACCTTCAATTTGAGCCCAAAATCAATACAATCGTACATAAGACTAGCGAGAAAACTTGTATGAGCCGAGGCAGAAATTGCGATTTTTCCGCCCAGAGCAGCCAATCCCGAGCGCCTATCCCTACTCCGTCGTAGCCCAGGGAGTCGGTCCCAAGCGTTATCCCCTCCACTTTCGCGCGGGAAGCCGAATTCTCCCGCGCTGGCTCACTAGGCAACGTCCTTAAATACGTTGCCTACAACGCCAATTCGGTTGAATTCGACGATCTCAAACGCTCACAAGCGTTGTACACGTTGAATTCAGAGTGAGACGCCCCTCGGGGCGGAGCATCAGCAGTGATTAGCCCGTTCCTCGTTCAGACCAGCAGATAACTCACCCTGTATATCTCCCTATTATGCTATTCTGTTCTTCCAATTTATGATCATTATTGTTTTATCATGATTTTATTATTATTATTATTATTATTTTATTGTCTCGACTACCTATCATTTCAGCATCATAACTATTACAATACTATGTTTTCCACGGGAGCAGAGCCAGAACGCTGCGCCTGACGCTTTGCTGTTCAAATACGAATTTTAACGGTGAATTGTGACGCTCCGGGTGCAGCCGTGTACTATCGTTTATCTGATCGAAATCAAGCCAGTGATTTAGAGCCGATACGTGAAAAAGGTGCTGGGTAGGTAGTTTTGCAAAAGATCACTTATCCTGGAATAATTGATACCGCCTCTCGTCGCGCGCGCTCTCTCTCTCTCTCTCTCACTTTCCACAATAAATCTCACGTGTGTATTTTACAGCGACAAATAAATTGCGTTGATCTTTGTTATGATTGATATTCTGCTAGATAAGCGTTGCGATTTTTTCACAATAATTTTCGTTTCAACGTTTGAATATTGAATGATCTCCGATTGCATGTCTGAGAAGGTAGTTATTCAATGAGTTCTTGTTAATGATTTTATAAGCGCTTTACTGCGGCATAACCAACTGAAGCATAAAGCAAGCTTTCGAGCTTAGGGGATCGTTGGCGGAAATTGCTTATTCCACAGCGCAATCTTCATGCTAATTTATTAGCCCTCGAGCTCGAATTTTATCTCCGTTTCTAGCCGTTCTCGTTGATGCTATTATATTCACAGAGTTATACGCGTTAGTTAATGTGGGACTATCGCAGGTTTACTTTATTATTAACCGTTTAATCGGCCTGCATGAGTCTGAAAAAGTAGCTTTAAAGTATTGTGGGGGTGGACGGTTGCTCGTTAAAAGTAATAAGCCCAATTATAATATCATTTTATCGTCATATTTCTCATTGAAAACCGCTTCAATGAGATTCAAATTTTAATTGAGATGAAAATCTTTCAGAAATTCTTCAATACCGTCCATCAGCATAACAAGAACGGAAAACCGGCTAAAATAGAAGGAATTGAAATAGGTTGAAAAGATTGAGGCAGAAAAACTGAACGGATCAAAAACAGAAAGCAAGGGAATCTCATTGGCGGGGGGGGGGGGGGGGGGGGGAGATTTTTGAATGCTGTGTCAAGTCTCGAAAAACACGTAGTTAAGGGCGAGATCGAAAAACATACTGAAACCTCGCTGATTTTCTGGTTTCAACACGAAGCAAGACATATAAAATATTGGACACGATCGATTCTTTGCGATGGTTAACTGAGTGTGCACTCGAAAATTAAGCCAAAAACTTTCGGAATTGTGAGGAGTTATTCGGTACAGTGTAAAAAACTCGTTTGGCAAAAATCGACAACCATTTGTAATAAATACTTCTTGTAGTTGCTTCGATCGATTGACCCTCCCTCGATGTATACATAAATATTGTATTATGGATACTCTCAAGGATATCGGATTTTCAGATATTTCGGCCGATATATAATATACATGTACGCCTCTCCCATTTCACAAAGAGGTGGTTTTTCTTCAAAGTGACTGAATGGAATGCGTTGAATAAATCCCGGATAAAGTGATAACTAAAAAGATATTTTCTTGAATTCAAATACTGAACGCATGTCGGCTATAGAAATAGAAGATCAAAGCGAGGTCAAACGTTGAGCTCTGAACCGGGTTGTGTATACAGGTATAAGTGTATGCCTAAAATTTCCATGTAACATCAGTTGCATCAGTTACTAGTTGAGTTGAGAGAACAGATAGAGAGATGGAACAGAGAACACCGTTACGTGAGTGGAAGTTGCATTACAGATTTTATGAACCAGCTGCCATGTCTAGGTAATATATAATACGCCATTTCTCCAATATGAGAGGAAAACGATGGCTTTGGAGAACTCTGGAATGCGGTGCATTCGGCGCTTCCAGCGTGGTTGGACGAGATACCGGAAACTATTTCATTGCTAATGGGAGAGTTATGGTTTTACGAAGCACAAATTTCATAATGGACTCCGTCGTCGGCTATACTATTTTGGACGATGTCATGTTCATGTACCCTATCAGTTGAACCATTCAATATTCAGCGGTCACTATTGCTGCTACTAACTTCTGCAGTATCGCCCTCAGTCCTGAACGCAGAAATCTGAGTTCAAAGCCACGTCAGGTGCTTCTATGGTATCATTTGCGCATCAGATTTGTTCAAAGTGTATTTGAAGAGGGTGTAAACTGTGGTAAAATATGGAATAAGGAATATGGTATGTTGTAACACAGCAATTAGGGTCATGCTACTAGACGTTCAACGAGTCTGCCGCAAGAGTTCTAACCGGAAGTTGGATACAAACGGTGACATTTAAAAAGGCATTAGAACCATCAAAGAAACTTCAAGACATTCACAAATTCCTCGAAGTGTATACATAAAAATTATTATAATTTGTCAATCCCTTAGTTCGTATATCATTTCTCAAAATCACATATTTCTGCGTCTTATTGTACGAGGGGTTAATCTTTTGCATCATAAGATCAGCGGCAAATGAAACTATTGGAACCTAGATACCAGGAAACCCGATCAATTAGGAGATGCCCAATGTGCACGACCCCTTCGCTTCACCGACTGAATCCCTAGAATCAGGAATAATCGAATTCACTAAGTGTTGATAGATTTATGTAGGTTTTCCATTTAACGAAAATAGGGAAGACAGTTTTAAAGTGCATGAAGCAGTAGTCTGTAACAAGTTTACAATCAACCCTTAGAAATCTCCAAGCCCAACAAATTTATCAACAAACAGAAAGCATCTAGTTTCCTGTTGACTACATGCCTTCTAGCTCAGGTAACTCAGTAAGTCAATTTAAGCACAAAGGCCTCTGTGCTATTGAATTTCTGTTGCCAGTTGCCTGCAATCAGATACTTCTAACTTTTCGTGTGAAAATAAGCTATGGTGGCGAATGTTTATCTAGAATGTCGAAGCGATCATAAAATAGTTGTCAAGCACTTGTTCATCAAGTTATGTTTCCTGGTTATGGAGCCTTTCTTATCCGGGATAAACAGTAACTGTTTCAACATTAGTTCCAAACAGGCATGCAGGTTTTGGTCAGCGTTTGGCCGGATCTAGGATAACGTCGTAGAGTAAAGCTAGATTCAATTACCGGATCACGAACCACTTGAGTCTCTAAGCTTCGCTCCGAAGCACAATAGTCAGAGTTTGTTCAAAGCTTCAAAGTTTCCATACAGCTTCAAGATTCTGGAATTCCAAGTCATTCACGGTTGAATAGCTATTCGCAAGAACTAGGTGAAAATAACAAGTCGGACGTGTGAAAAGTAACGCAGTGAGAGGATACCAGAGGGCAGTGACAGATAGGAAAGAGGCAGCTTTCAAATGTTTTTCTGTCTGCTGGAATATTTCTTCTTTGAAATCGGACTATCGATCAGCTCACTATCCACCATCTACTCAGAATTTTTTTCCTCGTTACGTGAAAACAAAAACGCGTCCTTCTGATTTGTGTGTACCTTTCGGCTCCCTCTCTCACCACTCTGATGACAATCGTAAGAAAAAGTTTGAGAATGTCTCATGGAATCCATACGGTAAGGCTAATAGAAAAGAATTAGAACAGATTATCTCAGTGGCGTCATACACATTTTGAGAATGATATTAGGTCAGAAAGACCCCTTCTACATGTACCCAGATGAACCTAGTACTAATTACTAGGATTTCGGAGGTGGAGGTACAATCAAAGTTTCTGAAGCACCTTCACTCTGTGAGAGCCATATTTTCCACGTGGCGTTGCGGTTTCTCCTCATGGGCATGTGCTCAAGTCCAGGTGTGCCACAAATACCAGAATCCTGGTGTGAGGTAATTTGTGCAGAATTTCTACCAGAACTGTCACGGAATGCAGCACTAAATATATTCCACTTATTGCGGGGCACAAGGTGTGCACATTCGGACTGCGGTTCGATTCCAACTGAGCTCGACTTTTGTAAGATTCACTTGCATCGCTATGTGTTGCTATTGAAGTTCATGTGCACTATTTGCTGAATAGAAAATGAAATAATGACAACGATGATGATGATTTTTTTTTCTCAATATGGTATTTGAAGTCCTATCAAATCGTAGAGTTTTGGATTCTGGTGTAGGCCATTTCTTCTAGGGATTATCTCCTCGAAAAGCTATAGTAATTTGTTGAGGTCAACACATGTCAGAAGAATGATACCTCATTATTGCGGCTTAGGTATTTGCTGAGCGGATTCTTATCAATTTCGCAATATCTTGTTAATATAGTTTGGATAGTTCCGCAAAACGTCCCTTGTCGTAACTAGATTATCTGTGGTTCTGGATTTCAGAATGCTATTATCGCCACGTCTGGGAAATTCTTGCGGGCTGATTACCGACTCGATCTCCGACGGTTCTTATTATTGGAATTCTAACAAATGGTAGAAAAGTTATCCAACCTGGTATTCTCCACAGTGGAGTGAAATAAAATATTTCATATTTGCAGATGGAATTCCTCCGTACATATAACCTATTACGTAATTCCTACCGGAGGATTCAAAAATTAAATCATTTTCCAGGCGTTGAGGATGTCACAGCTCGAGCTTTCATCATCTGGAATGTTAGAAATGTATATTGTGGGTTACTCGCTCTTTGCTTATTAGCATATTTTGTATTTTTCTTTGCCTCCTCTTTTGCTTATCATACTCGGTCTCTCTCCCAGGTATATTCCAGTTTGTTTAAGCATCCAGTTCCTTTGCAACGTTCCGTTTCATTTTTATTTTCCTCGTTGTCTCGCAGCTATGCAGAGCCCAGGAGGATCTCACGGATAAGAAAATAAAAATAAATCGGTGTTCCGCGTAACGATCAGCATGTAATATATAGGTATGTTCCTACCAGCGACAGAACTGCATTTTCACACCTGTGAAAACGCCTAGACTACATGTACACCCAAATGCATTGAGCTATCGAGTTGTTAGAAATTTAGGTCACTCGAGGACCATGGTATTCTATTTTTATGTCGAGTGCAACTCGTTCAACCAAACAGCACGATTCAATGGCGGTGCGCCGTATTCAGCGTGGATATTGATGACTCCGATATTTTTTTCACACAGTATTTTGCTCCATTTTTTCCTATTCAGTGGCATTCCATTGATGGGTGACCATATATCCGTCAAAATCAAGTGCGATACGGACAGTCGTGGTTTGGAATTTCCAGTGGTCTCAATTCCCGAAAACGAGAACGGTATTATTTGGAGATTGGTTGATGTGGAAATAAAAATCAGTTATTGCCCTGGGAAAAACATTAGGAGAACACAGAAATAAAATTGCAAACAGGGAATTATTCTCGAGGAAAAGTATACGATTTGAAATCAAAATTCAACTCATTCACACGAAGCGAGAGCAGTTTACCTCTTGAAAAATCGAACCATGGAAAGTCCGTTACCTACGGAACCAGGAGCGAGAGCTTCTCGAGAATCTAACTTTGATGAGTATGAATTTCGAATTTGTCGTCCTGCTGATCTCTGAACAACGTATAGGCAAAGTCGTGCCGGCGTTTCGAGCAAATCGCGAATTTTCGCCTTCTATAGTTCCAAGTCATGGATAAACCTACCGTCATATCGATTTCTGAGCATCAGAGAGTAAGAATGAAAAATTTTACCACTCTGACAATAGAATGAAAAGAAATGTGGTCCCTCGGCTGTAGGTGGGTGACGGCAACTGCTGGTAAGTAACTGAACAACCCTGCTGCAGCGTGAGAAAAATAGGGAAACAAAGAGATGGGGTCGATCCTAAGGTATAAACTGATACACTTAGGTAGCACCCAAGAGTAACGCAGAAGCTGGGGGAATCTCGAAAGCCAAGAAATAATACAATTGATGAAGGACTGAGAAGGGAAAAAGACCGAGGAGTTAGTCTTAGAGTTGGAGACACCGTTCTTAACCACGGCGGAGCGCAGTTTGTATTCGTAATTTCACGGATCTTGCTCAGTTTTACGTTCCAGTTCCAAATCCCACTTCAGTTCCCCAGCTATAGAACAAAGAGAAATAGATAGGACAGGCGGGAGGGTCGGAAGTTCAAGACCCGAACTCCAGTCGATCGCGGGTTTAAAGCAAATTAAAGCTGGTTGCCTACCCACCACGAATTTGTACGACACAAAATAACGTGATTCAGATTAATTCACCAATATGATCGAATATATGTGATTATCTTATCCAGAAAACCGGAAGGCAATTCATGAATTGAATACGAGAATATATATTCAGTAAGGTGAGAGAACTGATACAGAAATACAGGACTCCATCTCTACAACACGTCTATCCCGTACGACAGTCCGAAGCCAACTGTCCTAATCTCTGCTGTCTGCAATGAGGTAAACGAAGGGCTCCGTACAGCGGTAACAACACTGCCAGCACACGGGACTATGTTCCTCTCCTTACACGGCCTCTCCTGATACCGCGGCGTCCACGACCGCTTTTTCAAATATGATCCTGAGATGTCAGTTATGGAAGACGTCACGGGGTGACCCTCAGAAGCTGCCACTTGCAGTGTGTTTCTCAAGTCCCGTCTGAGTGATTTGAGACGAATGTCCCCGGAACGCAAGCGAACCTTTCCGGCGATCACGGCAGCAAGCCGGAATCAGCGAATCTGCTGGTAGTTGACAGATCAACTGGAGACTGTTATCTGCATACCAGATGGCCTAGAACTCAAAAGCCACAAAGTTGCCTCGGAGCCCGCAACCTGGAGACTAACATCGGTTAGCTGGATGACTTTGCGGACATCATCTGCGAATTGGATGATCTCAAACCCTTCAACCACGTACAAGACGACCTGGTGGCCATCAACCACGAGGCACCTGCGAGCCAAACGGCCTAAAGACCGTCATCCTGCTAACATACGTAACAAGATCTATTTGGTCATTAACAACTTTCCTGTTAAGGAAGCGGCACCTTGAGTTCAGGACCTTTTTTTTCGACGTTCGTAATAACAACAGTTCAAATGCAAGCAGAAGTAGTGCTCTATTTAGCGAAACGATTCAACAATATTCGGATTGATATTCTGGATGAGATGATCACATTTATCAATTTCGTCCGTTCATATTTCATGATAACTGATTTTCAGCGCTAATGGTATTTTCCACAGTGTGGTTCCAATTGCTTCTTAGATCCCAAAAATATGCGATTCGGTTTTGTTTTTGTTTTCAACGTTGTGTTTATCCAATAGGAGTGAACGCGAATTGGCGATCACCATTCATTTCAAATCGAGGGGACCCCCACCGAAGAGTCGACATGAGTCAACGTGAAAGGCTCACCCCCATGATCAGGAATCAAAAGCGTGATCCCTGTAAAACCATAACAACAACGATACGTAGTTTACCCAGCGCGACAGATCCCAGCACATGTTTCAGAATTCCCACGTGAAACTGAAACACAGATAAAGCATCCGACATTGCAGGTATTCTGGTCAGTGATTAACCAACAAAATTGCACCTTGTGCACAACCCGCCTTCAACTAAACAAATGTAACTTCAAATAGAATACTTCTGTATGTACAAAGAAAACTTGATTATTCCTTTCGAAGCCAATCCAGAAACCAAAAAACTTTGGCAAAAACATCATATCAGGTCCAGTCAGAATCACTGAAGCTATACCGATCAAAGCCAGTAACGAAAAGCTAGGCGAGGGTGCCATTTCAGCGAAATCCCTAGTCACGAACCGCCACGAACTCGCATACGTGACAACCATTAACACGAAACGAACATCCGTTGAGACAAAGAGACCAGCGATGACTTCAGCAGATGTCGACGAATTCAAGGACAAACATCACATATCCAATCACGAAGTCCTATATTCATAATTTACACAAGAAAAATTGACACGCAGAACGATCCTCTAGCAGCGGCTCCTGGTCATGACTTTCAACGCCTAGTAATCCTAAAGAAAAGCTGCGCCTACTAATCCTAAAGAAAAGCTAAAGATTCAAATGCTGCAACAGAAAGGGTTCAACCTGACCCAGGCCGCCCATGATGACCCAGCCTTTAAACCTTCCGTCTTTCTGTGCCCAAACAGATATTATTCAATTCGAGTTTCAGGGTATTCACAATAAACTTTCTCTTTTCGTTGGAGACAAAGAAACAAGAAGTCGAAAAGAAGCAGTTGTAGACTTAGCAGCTCGACGCACTGATTCCATCTACCTGGCGACAAACTAGATCATACACATTTAGCAAACCACGTGTACGTCTCAAATGTGATATCTCCACACATCAAGCAATAGAGAAAGTCAACAGTACACACGAAAGAAATCAAGGGACAAGGAACGAACCCCTTGGTCAAGCGAAAATCACACTCTTCATCTGTAGCACGACCGGAATCGCGAATTGCCTGAGCAACGTATTATAACATTAATCCTCACTGTGATCCTTTCGTTTGTCATCACGATCACTCAGATTAAACTGATATTACACGAGTTAGCTCACTATCACCGGAGATTTTACCACTTTTAGTTCATTATGCGAAACTTAGTTTGATAGCGCTCGTTCTGATATGAATTTCAAATTTTAATTGAGTATGAGACTCATCAGGGCTTCGAAAAGGACACCTAAATCGAAATAACCATCTAAACTGTGGAAGTTTGTGCAATGTAACAATTTCTTGTTACGAGGAGGGATTCTTTTACCTATTCTAATCGAGAAGACTCAGAATCGATATACTACTTTCGTTTAGTCCCTTTTCCGAAGAGCAGGGGGTTTTTACTAATAGCAATCTATCTGAGGACTAACCAGTTGTTGTAGGATATTATAGGATCGGAAGAATCGTCTGTGGATGTGTGTTGTGTGATGTGATGTGTACAGGTGTTGAAATAATTAGGTTAAAACCGATTTAATATTGATAGTGAAGATTTGTATGAACTTGAACTGAATTCTGATTATAATTCTTTAACTGTTTATCTGAAGATTAATTTGAATTAACTTGCAATACTTCTCAAGCAACGCTTAGTATCTTTATAGACCGTAGTCTGAAACGATGACTCGTAAATTTTCTAAGTCGAAAATTCACGAAAATTAAATTTTTCTAAGTCCAAAATTGACTCTAAATTCGTAGATTCGTGGACTGCTCCCACGAATTACGTACCAATGTGTCCGGGAGGACTGACCGAAGTTAAACTCGCAAAATCGGCACGACTGATAGCGACATCAAGCCGGACCGAAGTGAAGCTTTGTGTTCCTTGATTTTCCTCGTTACCTCGGTTTAGGAACTATATTTTCTCACACCCGGTCGCAAAATGCCACTTTTCATACCTCTTGAGCGGGCGCAAAACAGATCTTTTCGGCCCTCGGGCGGAAAAGTCCTTTTCTCACACCCGGTCGCAAAATGCCACTTTTCATACCTCTTGAGCGGGCGGAAAACAGCTCTTTTCGCCCTAGGGCGGAAAAATCCGTTTCCGCCCGCTAAAGCGGGCAGAAACGACTATTTTCCTGCCCTCGGGCGCAAAGAGCTGTTTTCCGCCCGCTCACTCGGTCTGAAAAGAGGCATTTTTGCAGACCAGGTGATGAGAAAAACATCGTGTGCATCATGGGCGTAAGGTTATTATGGCGAGTCTGCTTTTACAGCACCTCGCCTTCGGCTCGTGCCGTAAATTGCATACTCGTAAAATAGCCTTTTGCGCCCTTGATACACAAATAACTATTGCGCCCGCTCACTCGGTCTGAAAAGAGGCATTTTTGCAGACCAGGTGTTGAGAAAAAAATCGTGTGCAACACGGCCGCAAGGCTATTTTGGCGAGTGTGATTGCAGTACACTCGCCTTCGGCTCGTACTGCAAATTTCACACTCGAAAAATAGTGTTTTGCGCCCTTGATACACAATGTACTATTCGTATGGCGTAGGCACATTTATTCAAATTTTAGGAGTGGGGACTGACCCACGAACTCCTCAATTTCCCTACTGATCGCGCATTTATACTATTTACAAGATTCAGTTCAGTTTCATACGTGTTAATCCCCGTTTATTGTGTAAGTATGGTCTGGAAAGTATGTTATACATGTGTGTTTGTCTTTATGACAGGACCGTATCCTTAAGTTTTACAATGTTATTTGGTGAATTTACGTGTAATTGTTAAACATTATTAAGTGTGTGGTGTGTTGTTGTCCAAATGACGATGAAGTTAATTTTGTTTGTTAAGTTGAATTTTCTATGTGGTGTGTTTTTATTCTATTGTATTTTGAAAGTGTTTTTGAGCAAGGTTTTGTGTGGTTTCCTGAGTTTGAATTATAATTACTATTGACTATTTTCTTGAGAGCTTTCGAAATTAATAATTATATTACTCTTCAAATTGTTAAATACGTTACAGTATGGAAACGAAAAAATGAGAGAAAACACCCTGTTCATTTGGACTTTCGAACACCAGCTAGCATCCGAAATCTCACGTGACTGTCTTTACGGAGTAGTACCTTCAAGAAATTTTCCGATACCCAAATTTCTGCAAACCTTTCATTTTAACAAGAGACGCTTCCGAGTACGATCTTGGAGCGATATTCAGCCAAGGCAAAATAGGAAAAGATCTCCTGTCATATTCGCATCAGAACCTTCAGAGAGAGCAGCGATTAGCTCCTTAACCACCTTCAACCCTTACATCGACGGCCTTAAAATGCCATTCATGTCAACAATTCGGCCAACGGTAACATATTGCCCGCCCTCGACTGAGCTCACACATGGAGGTACAGAAGTCGTACCAGAATCACTCATTGTTTGAATTCACGGCTTTATATCAAAGCAGACGCTCACAGCGAGCCCGCCACTCCACCGACAGAGGCCCAAAGTTTGCATGTCTATCCACACCAGCAGAGGCACACAGTTAGCTTGCTGTTCCACTGACAGAGGCACAAAGTTTGCATGGCCAGCCTTCTTTCCGTCGTACGGGATTCCACGGGATTTAAACAATTCTGATTACGCAACGTAGGCTCGGCCGTTCCTGACCATGATTCATCACTGATTCACACCACTCAATTTAGTACATCTGACAATGAATGAAAATAAAAAATCATTGAACAATCAGCCGCGCGATACATTGGGCATTGAAGGTCAATCCCACTTCTGAAGTAAGGTGAGAGAACTGATACAGAAATACAGGACTCCATCTCTACAACACGTCTATCCCGTACGACAGTCCGAAGTCAACTGTCCTAATCTCTGCTGTCTGCAATGAGGTAAACAAAGGGCTCCGTACAGCGGTAACAACACTGCCAGCACACGGGACTATGTTCCTCTCCTTACAATTCTATCAAAAATGAATTCTGATTAGAACGAAAAACGACTCATCGTCGTCAAAACGCTACAGGCAACAAAAATCCGCGCTCACATCAAGGAGTCAACGACTGGGCGATCGATCGTACCACCTGATTTCAAGACTCCATTATGTGAACTGATCTTACAGCAAGGTTATATTGGTTTTATATTGGCTCAAGTACATTGACTCGACTGGAACGATGAATTCCAAATGAATGCATATTTTTCGTAACAGCTGCGTCTGATGTTTGACTTTCGATAAGTGTGTGACTTGTCTGGAGTATCCTATTACAGAACAGCAAGAAAAACATATTATGTCCCGTGCTCAAGAATAGTAATCGTCAATTCTCACCGAGACCCTGGCACATGCGTACATCATAAGACGTTTACTCCCCACCCTGAGGCTCTCTTCACGTATGCGTATTTTCAAACAACTCAGTAGTTACTTCTCAGTAGCGCTGTAAGTTATGATATTGCCTGACTTCAAGTAATAGTCAGCTGTCAGATATTTGTCTGCTTTTCAAATGGAACTTCTATGGAGAAATTACAAAAGATGGTCTGTGTGTGACGTGAGGATAGGCGTTACCCGCTTCGTGTGATTACAGCACTCGGCTTCGGCTCGTGTTGCAAACTTCACACTCTTCAGATACGGTCGCTCACCTTACATACTTTCCATTGAATCCTCTATCATTTCTCTACGCAGTACAAGTTACCTATACCTACTGTGAATTGTAAATTATCAAGGCGTTAATCCTGGATGGAATCTTCACCGGTTTTTCTCATGTTCTACAAGAGTTTCTGAAACACTCGATCAAATAAAAGTTCGTTTCTTATCGAAGATTCCGTGTGAGCTTCTCGATTTCAATATCTGGTCCAGTCGGTGGTGCGAAGCAGTGCAGAGCGCTTCCTGCATTTTCTCGAGTTCAAAGGGTGCAGGAAAAGGTCAAAAGATCTGAAGAAGCTATGGTCACAGTGATCGAAGCGAGTGGCGAATGAACCGATTGATCATTGAGGAATACTCTTTTTATTTTCGAATCTACTCAGAGGAATCGACTCTTATAAAAGCAGAGAGTGGCTATTGGGTACGAAGTGTTATATCTCACGAGACAGCTAACGGAATTGGTTTGATTTCCTTCTGACCAAGAATCTAGTGCGGGTTGCAGTGCGGTTCAAGCGTATTCAAGCTCTAGTTGGCTTGATTTATGCCGCTAGTTCCGTGTTACGCTTCTGTGTGGTCCAGTACTCCTATGAGCAAAAAAGAAGCATTGTGTCTTTGGAGTCCCACATTCTTCCTGGCCGGATCCCAAGCCAAAGGCTAGTCTACGATGCGGTTGAAGAAACGAAATAAACCGATCTGTTCGCAGGGGACAAAACAGATAAATGAAAAAAAACAATACGGAAAGAATTTATTGGGGAATTGGTCCCAAAATGAGAAAGTCTGAATACAATTTTTTTTTTTTTTTGTTGAACCGAAAATATATCTTTCACAATCGTGTCCCCTTCTATATAGTCAGGATTTGTGTGCCATGAATTAGTCATGGTGGGATGTGCGACAGTGCTAAGGAATCAGCGATACGTATTTTAGTTGTTTCAGCCATCACAATAGAGACTATACGGCTTGCAGTGAATCAAGTAACAATTTTACACCCAACTACTAAACCCACGGAAGTAATCTCGTATTCACAGTGGATCCATTCCCCTTGCCAACGGATGTAAGCGCCAGACACCAGCAATGAAAGTATACCTCAACACGGAATCGGTGCAGAATTTGCAGCGTTCATTTTTTATATTCAAGAATTAGTCACTGAAAGTCATTTTTGAACTCATTTATTGTGAGGGCGACGTTTTGTTATCTTCAAGCTATAAACATTGTATCATATTCAGCTTATTGTCCACTTATTTCTCAACCTCAGATTTAGTCCTTAGGAAAGGACTTACGATTTCGAATGTTAATATTATTCATATTATTCGAAAAAAAAACTAAAACTTACATCCATTATGACTATCCTTATACGTGTTCGCTACATGACGACAGTTGAGCAAGTGATTTGATTTTCGCGACCTTAGATATAATCGAAGAATCAATGTCAAATCGGTAGGTTGGATGAATATTGATGTTTGATACTGATCGATTATCGGAAGATTCAATTACAAATTTGAGGATATAAATAGTTACGGCTTTGGATATGTGTTCGTTTGTTTACGGGATCGTTTGTTGTTATGGGTATAATTGAACGATCAAATCAACTTACCTGAACTGAAGTTCGATCCTAATTATATGTAGCGCCTCTTTCGAAGAGATTATTGTTACCAATGTAGTGGTTGCGACGTCCCGTTTGCTCATATATTTTGTAATTTTCGTTCACCTAACCCATGCTTTCGTAGTTTCGTTGGAACACCTTGACCCATGTTGGACTAGCTTCGAAACGGAAACGCAGCTGCCATTGCCCATTGTTGGAGTGTTCTCGTAGTGACCTGAAAATCGGTTGAAAGCATACGGTGAGAGAAACCAGTTCTACAATGAGTGATACAGACAGGGCCGGATTAACTCTGTCCGAGGCCCTAGGCAACAACCCTGTCCGGGCCCCTAGGCAAGCAATGATATTGTTATTGCGGAATTTCATACAAATTTTCAAATAACATTTTCGTTGGAAAAAACTTCTTTTTTTTCTTGGTGTGCGAACGGGCCCCCATTCGATGCGGGGCCCCTAGGCAGTTGCCTACTCTGCCTAATGGTTAATCCGTTCCTGGATACAGAACGAAGACTATCGGTTTATAAATACTGCCAATATAAAGAAATTATCATATTGTTACCTGCTAGTAACAACTTCTGGTTTCTTCAAGGCATTCGAAAGTTTCGGAATCAATTTACATCTTCCATCAAACGCATAAGGTGATCTTTTCGTTTGAAGCAAATTCACTTCGGATGAACCTGCGCAATGGCTACATGGTGGACATCTCTTCTTTCCTTAGGATATTTATATTATTAGGATATTGCGAATACGTGGGGAAAAGCCTTCAATGAAAGGAATAGAGCAGACAATTTTGTTGTTATTATTGTCTAAATGACTCCAGTTAATTTCTTTATCAAATTTAAGAATTTATTAACTTCATATTTCCTCAATCAGCGTGAGAAGATATCCATTGCAGACCAAATTATCCGTAGAAATTTTATTCTATTTTTCCTGAATTTTGGATTTGCGAATCCAATACATGTATCGAATAGGCCGATCATGACGCTTCCGTTAAATTGGAAGGGATGGCTTGAAGTGAAGTGTAGACACCTCCCGGACCATGTATTTTTTCTATACCATCAGTGATAATGTGGTTGGGATAGTTGATGAGTCGTGTGTCAAGGAAGCTAATCTGACCGTTGTTTTTAAGTTCTGTATACCCTCTAGATTCTAAAACTAGAACTAGATTCTAGAGTTTAGAACCTCCTTTTCGTCAAAAAGTCCAGTTTCTGCCACTTTTGTAGCCCTAGTGACTCTTACATTTGATAAACTTGGAAATTCTGAGGAGGTCTGAAGGAGGTGGAAAATTTCAACTCGGGACTGGACACGAAAGCCTCGATCTGGGCATAAGTTCAAGCCCCCGATCAGAGGCAAGCAAATCAGCAAAGAGCCCCAGCTTGAAAGCTTCAGGCGATGCTGACTCCCGAACAGAGCCGGGTAGAACGCAAGACAAGTCGAAGGAGCTTCGGTATGAAGCTGTCCTGTGGACAGGGATGATGAAAGCCGATACAGCAGACCGACGCGGACGCACAGTCGGATCGGGATGGGAAAAATTTCCGCAGATTAGTTCCTAACCCCATGGCCAGGATTTGATACAGGAAAACATCCAGGAAAGATGACCGCCGTTTCACTACTGAGAGCCACTCAAGCTTTCGACGATTGGCCGAGGTATGCAAGTCCTTACGCAGATCGAAAATCAACCTGATGTCGCAGTTGAAAAGCCTTCAAAGCTTAAAATTGAGGTAGCTTGAGGCATCATGATGAACTAAGCAGCACTAGTCTAGATGTGGAAAGATTTGTGATTCGAGAACCATATTATCGCCATCAATTGCGGGGAAAGAGTCTCCTTGTCGTATTCAAGCCTGTGAAGGGTCCCGGCACCTTTCTTGAAATATGGAAAACTTGAGTGTTCCAGGCTAGATCAGAGAATACCTGTACACAAAGATTGTAAACTCTGCTAACATGAAGCACACCTTGGCCATTGACCGATATATACAAGCGGGGGTTCAAGGCGATGCAGTTGATTTCGAATTTACTGAGACGAGAACGGAGTTAAATAAGAATGTAAGATGTGAAAGAAGTGTTGTGCTGATCTTTTATGCTTCCAGAATTGCTAGAATTGTAGGTTGTACACGTTTGCGCCTCCAGGGTATTTGTTGTGATTTTGAAAAGTGTCGTTCCCAAGTCAGCGATGGTAAAGGGCCAGCGTAATTGGGTAAACTGCATAAAATCCAGTTCCACTATCATCTCGAATTTTAAATGAGTAAAATTAGAACTCTGACCAAAATGAAGAAAATGGCAACTCAGAAACGTGACATGTAAAAAGTGGGTTAGTTTTTGTAATTTTGATTACGTAATTCACTTGTTTCTATTTTAGACTCTATACCTACTAGTAGCCCTAATTAGGAACGCAACAGCTAGTTAAAGAAATAACAATCTCATATGCTTATACATAGAAGTATTCTGTTATCATCTGCTACCGCAAAGCTACGCTTTTCTTATCTAGGACCAGCGATATTCTAAGTTGACTTGATGCGCAAGACTGTTTCGCGACTGCCTGTTGAATTTTCAGATATTACGTACATCAAGTCGCCGATATCATGCTACTTTATTCACACAAAGATGGAGAGGGTATATCATTTTTTTCACGGGCATGCGCAGTGAGGTGCGTGGAAGGCACAATAGATTTGTAATCTGAGTAGCGTACTTATGACCTCCAAAGTTATACCCCATGCAAGGGCAGATGCATATAATGAAGCTCGGAGTTTGATATGAGCGGTTCCCGAGGTTCACCTAGTTACGTTGGATTGTTTTTCAATACATATTTTTATTCTTCATCATTATAGATATCTCTGAAAGTCTCAACGTCCGAAACTCGAATCCTTCACAATCCCCCCCCATTGTGATGATATGTATGTGGGAACGTCCACGTTAATAATTCACCGAGCCTCCAGACTACAACATTTTTTATTCGAATTTTTTTCAGATTTTTCACCCTTTCTGCGTTATGATTTTTTTTCAACCGAAAAAATGAGCAATTCTTCGAATCTGAAAAAATTCACAAGAACAGTCTCCCGCTCGCAAAAATGTGGGCCAAATTTTTCTTATATTTTGTTTACCTGATCAAAACTCTTTTTTGTTAAGAATCAAATAAAACCACGACTTTTACGTGCTCATGGATGTATCAATACTATTTTTGAACTGAAAAAATAAGAAATAAAATATATTGAATCCAACTCGTTACAAGAAAATTAATTCGATCAAATATTCACTGAGCAAAAAAATGCGTTGTCTCGGTGAGTGATGAATCGTTTCAGGGATGTATACTCTGAATCAAATGATTTTGTCCACATTTTATTCTGGTCACAGTGAACATTTAATAAAATTAATCTTTCTTGTAACCGACAAGTTGCATTTACCTATTTTTTTCATTTTTTCAGTTCACAAATAATATTGATAAGATTGATCTATGGTGTGACAGTCCTGCTGCAACAAATCGTCCTCGACTTCTTACTATGATCGGCTGAAACAGGTAAATTCAATAAGCATGTGCGATTGATAATCGGTATTTCGGTTGCAGTTACACGCGTTTACAGACGGTTATGGAACCCTGGGGCAATCAATAACGTGAAGGAGGTCATAATTGGCACCTGCGGTAGGTATTTGGCTATAGCGGATGTTACGGTAAAGTTCTAATTGTTACGTGTTATCAACGGTGATTGTTATTAAACGTGAAAGTTTAACGCTCATCGACCACGACCCTGAGGGCAGAAGATCGTACGAGCATATACGTATCCACAACACATGCGACACTGAAGCTTGCTGCTTCCGTCGTGTCGTGTTCAGCGTCATACAAGAAGATTGGATGTTTTACGGTCTGACGTTGCACGACGTGGTTATGTGACGGAATTTCGCATGGTTCACTGATTAATTAAGCTCGTGATTAATTTACGCTTTGTGGTCGTGTAATCTGGATTGGCTCTTAACGCGCTAAGGTTTACACAAGCTTCCAGGTGAAGGTGGGTGGCTAACACTTTCCGACACACCGCGTATATGACGCCACCTATTTCTATCTTTGGACGACACGGGGGGTCACCGCCTCTTCTTCATTAGGGACTAACGACGCTGGGTTAAAAGCGCGACAAAGCCTCTTTCAAGTTCATTCAAATTGAATAAATGCCGTGGCCGTAATTGTGATAACTTCATCGCAAAGAATGTTTCGTAAAAAAAAAACTCTCCAATTACAAACACGGTGACGTTAGGATTGTTACTTCAGAAATAGTCACGATTACTACTTACTCTATCATTAAAACGAAAACTGTACAATGGATGATAACAAAAGGAGGAGTTACAGGTCTCTGCATAATCCGCCTCTCCGGAACCCACCGGGAACCACAGTGCAGTATATTTGTTTGCGAGGAGGAAATGAAATATCCAGGCTGAAAAATCTTTTGTCCTCCTAGAGAATTTCGTGCCTAACAAATCTCTGGCTCCGCATATCTTCCGGGCAAACAACGAGCTCGACGGAAGAGTGCGACCCGTCGGCAAATTCTTGCAGGGTGGTGGTGAATACGGCGAGAGCAAAGCGTTCGGCAAATCGAGCCCGCAGAGACGTTTGTTTGATTGGCTGATAACATTGTCTGGCTCCGCCGAGGCGACTGTCTACATAGCAAAAATACAATGCTGCTGATAATATAACAAGGATTCGTCGTTCTACCATTATATTGCCGTGAACTCTCCTCCCTTCACGCCGCTACACAGCAATGGGCGAACCCAAATACCGTTACATACCTTGAAAACCGGATGGAAATTCCTCCTACTCTTCAACTTCGGGAAAATTCAGACTTCTCACAGTTTTTCATGAAAAATTGTAGTGCGCTGTACTTATTCCCACGAAAACTCTAAACCTGAAGCAACCGCAGTTCCTCTCAGTTCCTACGCCAATTCCTCTAGCTACCCGGGATAAACGAGATTTTTTTGCTCAACTGTATCCCTCATATATACTGAAAATCTTGATTTCTTTTCATGCTGTGCAGTACCTATGCTATTCAATCTCTTTGAATTTTTACACTTTGAGGAAAATGTTTACGTCGCGGACTAATATTCTATAGAAAACCACGTAGGCGTCAGCTAAAGACTGGAGCGAATACATGTCAAAGCTTGTAAATTCGACTCTACCCTCAGTGAGTGGAAGAATAAAAATAAAATGTTTTTCAAGTGAAACGTCAGCGAAGAATGATTCTATTTCTTCATTCGTTGATTTATGTATCAGGGGTTAATTTCCCTTTTACTGCTCTCGCAGGTTGATGAATTTTCAATAGAAAAGAATTTCCTCGGGATCTGAAGAGAGAATGAAATTCGAATCGAAGAATGGAAGTGCAAAGAAGCGCGTTGATCAATATTCAATAAGGTTTGGAGAATCGATTGTATCCACCATTTTGTTTTCCATTATATTGCAGCTATGGTTAAGTTATTGGCGAATATCAATTTACGACGTATTTAACGCCAATAAGTTTTCTACTCCGTTTAAAATTCAATTGATTTGGAAAGTGGCTCGCGTAATCGTATTTCACATATTTCACGTTGCAGTTGCCAGAAGCAAGCCTTTCAAGTTATAACAAAATACTTTAGAAAAAAGAAGCTTTCTTTCTCCACCACAGCATAATAATTTCTCAACGATGGGATAACCTACATTATACAGTATGCAGTGTACGTGACGGGGGGTGGTGAAGGTGAAGTGTTCAAAGGCAGACCGCTCCGAGCAATATAATGTGGGTGTAATGCCCAGGTCTCTTTAAAGGAAGAAAAAAGGGAAAAGAAAACTAAAGAAAATAAGATTGATCTTCTTTGTGGCGAGGTACACGTCGGGTAAGAATGAAGAACGGACGAAGAAAAAAGTTAGCTATCAAAGTGCTTTTTATTATTTGCCTTCTATCCTTTCTGCCCTTTTCGGTGCATTCAGTCGGTTTTCAGTCTACAATCGTCTACACGAGATTGCCGCGCCCTAGAATATTTCTCCAAGTTTGAAATTGAATTATCAATTTTATACAACACATTAAAGTGCAGTTGAGACCGAATATATTCCCAGAAAAAATGGTTCACTTCAAGTTTGTTAAAGGTTTCTATTGCAATTAAATGACGACTACAGACGCTGAAAATTCACCCCATTGAACGCCGCTCATTATAAACACTTGTGTAAATCAAACTCTCAAGAATTCCCATTTAGTAAAAGCTTATATACCTTGGATGGTACATAGCCGGAAGCAGTTCTATTAAAGTTCATCGGATTAAACATCTCAAGTTGACCGAAGTAACTCGTCGCGAGACGAACTTGGGAAAAGCAACACTTGAAACATAATTGCTTCTCTTTGTACGGTAAGATGGTGATGACGACGGGACCGAACACTGTGGAAGGCATGGTGGATATACACTAAGAACTGTATCCAGTCTTTGAAAAGGTGTGCTGCAATGGTGCCAGACTCTCCTGCAGAGCAGGTATAGATGAAAAATAAAACACGAGAATACACACGTACAATGGGCACCTAACCCTGGTGCAATGGAACAAATGGAACAAATAATACGACCACGGAACAAAAAGAATGAGACAGAGACTGGAGGTGCAATTGCACATTTTCTGCACAGGGGGTTGCGCAGGCAGTTCGGTCTACATCCCTAGCTGTTTTTATGTGTCCCTCAATGTGCTATACTCGTTGAAAAGTACAAGAACAGTTTCCGCGCTATTCGTTGTAATTTCTGGACATTGCGAAGCCCCAAATATTCCCAGTGGATTCTACCGCCACGGTAAATGGAAGCGGAACAAATACCGACAATCCGTGGAAAGTTTACCGTGTTAACTGTGTGCAACTATTTCGGTACGATTTTTAAGCTTATACAAAGAAATTTGGTCAAATTTTTGTCGAAACAGTTTTTTTTTACTTCGTGTCGTATAGAAATTCAGCGATCGTATGAAATATTTCAAGCTCCGTTTTACGCCGTGATTCCGAGCTTCATTTCCCCAGCAGTTTGTTTATCTTCATCGGTGGATGTATGCGAGTACGAAATAGTGAAATAAAACGAACGATCAATGGTTTTAAAGGGTATAAAAATCAACTGCCACCAGTCTAGACTGTTTTTAAACGTACTTCATCCCCATCACGAAAATCTTCATGGAGTACAGCAGCTTACCAACAGTAACGATCATGGTCCTTGTGAAAGGCGATAAAATGGAGTGATATCCGATTTGCAGTTTTCACATTTGTGGATGTGAACAACAGAATAAACCGTTCGTAGAGGAGATAGCGATCGGTAGATTGGTGATACAAAAAGTGTTCCTCTATTCCGACGTTGTCTTCTCCCCAGCGAGTATCAAGCTTTTTAAATTATCGGTTTGATTTCAACGTAGTACCCCATTCAACGTTTGGAATGTTCCTTAAAATAGACTTCACTGTCCATCGAAGGATAAATACATAATTTGCAGATAGATGGAGGTGCACCAGTCCGAGATGAAGAAAAAACGGATTGAATTTGTTTCAGAGATCGTCGTCACTCTTCCTAACGTGTCTTCCATCCCTTGGGCACGGGCGTATAAGGGCCACGACCAAACCAGGCGCGATACTGGAAAGCCGCGTGGGAAATGGTGGCGGGTTCGACATCCCTCTTGTTGGACGACGGTAACACGTAAGATGTCGTCAACCAAGCAAGCGAGCTACTCGCTCTTTCACATCGAAACTCGAATACATCTGAAAGTCTACCACGTTCCCAAAGGGTTATTGCCGCAATACCAGTATTGCAATGCCCCTCCAGCAGCTCTGGATTGGAACCGGTTAAGAATCTGCAACCGAAACTTGCAAAACGGTAGGATAGGACATGCGATGTCTCAGCCACCGTTACGTGGGCTACATCCTTAGGTGCATGTATCTGGGTCCTTTTAGTATCTTTGAAGCAGAATGTATTTTGCAAGCAATTTCCTCTCCCGCCGTCAGGCAATGCAGGTGCCTTTCTCCTGAGAATTATCGGCGCAACTGGATGGCATTTACTGCGAAGAGTTGAAGTGCCTGTACTTTTAACTTCGGGAGAAACGACTTTTAGATTATCTTTAAACCACTTGAATTATCGATAGATAATCGTGGATTACGTTCCGCGGATGCGACCTTTTTCATTTCGTATTCCGCAGACTCGATTCCATCCATCTGCATTTAAGGTTGCCCACTACCTTTGCGGCCATCTTGGAGAATATTGAATAAAGATGATGGGGGGTACTAGAATTCATCGTTACCCTGCTGATGGAATTGCATAGTGGAACACAGGACATCCTGACACGTACGTACGAGGGACTTTGTTACGTACAGGAAGTCTGATGGACGTACGTCCTTCATACGGGCTAGAACGTCATGTGTTATCTGGGAAAATTCAGCTAACTGGACAGAACTGCGACCAGGAACGCTGGTTTTATCTTTCAGGTATTCTGTTTTAATTCACTATTTTTGCCTTCGGATTTAGAATCAGTCACATGGAAAAAGAACGACAGGTGGATGGCGAACGGAATGGATAACTTTTTCAATTTGCGTCCACAGTATTGGGTCAGCCATTTTTAGCTTTTTATATGAGTTATATATACGAATCCTAAAAACTTTTGGAACCATTTTGATGCTTCTTTCTTTGCGGAGATTATACAGGTTCCGTGTATTTTGTGAAAATCGAACCAGTTTCTGGACTGTAAGCGATTTTTTCCGAATGATCCTAGCATAGGAACCACATGTTCAACAATATTATAATAGCGAATAAAAAATACAATATCATGAAGATCGGACAAATTTCGTCTAATCATGTCACGTCAAATTAGTGTAAAGTATAAATTTGCGTGGATGTGTTGCCCGGAGGACACCTTGGGCGATCGGAGGTCACCGCACCGTATCGGGGTCCTCATGAAACGGTACTCCGGACAAGCACCCGACATTCTAAGGGGTCGAAAATCGCCGGTAATCGCTTCAATTTTTTATTTTCCACTCGATCGAACGCGCATCAGCTCGTGGCCAATTCTGTGGGTCGGCCAATTCGAAGGAGCTGCTAACGGTGGCCTGTGTTATACCCAAACCTGCATGGAAGCGACGTAGAAGGGATTAAGTAGCGAGAAAATGGGAATCGCGTTGTCCCGGAAAAACGCGATAAGAACTCTCATTGTTTCCTCGAGGGGGTGGGTGTGGATCCAGTTTCTCCAACAGGAGCGAGAGAATTTGCGAAGTTCGGAATTTGAAGCCCCAACGATAGTTGATTTAAAAGTTTTTAAGAAGTTCTGCGACCTTTGCAGGCGTCACCCTCGTTCCAATAATCAAGTTGAAAAAAATGCGGTCTCTTCATTTCAACTCACCCCATCTGCACAGCAGAGGGTGGTTCAGTTGCGAAGCATCGAGCACTGGTTAGGTATCCACCGTCCTCTGTTACCTTTATGTTCCCATTAAGCCGTAACTTTGCCCGTTTTAAAGTTGGATTTACTCTCGGAACGAAATGGACTCTTGACGCGACTTGCGTCTCATTATTGTAACACGGTCTTTTCGCCGAACTCTGTCCACAAACTTTTCCCTTCCTTCCTCCTCCACGTTCCCTTGGTCTTTCATCTCGTATTTTTTTTCCATTTTTCTTGTCTACTTCCCTTTCCTTTTCACATGAATGTCAACCACACAAAAAATGTCATCGGTACAACCTAATTTCCGTCATCTTCGTGATGAAATTACTTACTATAGTGAAGCACGTAACATATTACAATTGAATTATTATTTTGAACTTGCTTGAAGTCTCGGCCTTTCCACAAATCTTCAACAAACATACCTACGAATTCTGTCCGCATTCCAAAATAATTGATGAGAGTCATTTACGAACCCTGTTGAGATAATAAAAACAAGAGGAACCAACGAATTCTGTTTGGAATGAAAAAAACATTATTGTAATCTCACGGAAGATGGAGAAAAACAAAAGATCTGGTGACCTGAGAGCAGGGAAGAACCGTAACTGAGAGATCTATCTGAACTTTTGATTCTAACTACGCAATTTCTGATTGGATATTTTTATTAAGTGTTATTTGCACACTGATGAATCAAGACCTATTGCTAACATGACTTGACACTGGTGGCTGTGGTGTGATCGAACTCAAATACAAAATCAAACTTTACATTTGTTGAAACGAATTGTATTCTCGTTAAAAAAAAAAGACCTTCGAGACACCTATATGCCTAAAATGAAATTTCGTCATAAGATTGATTGCGGTGAAAGTATCTATGGTGAAAAAATATTATATTGAGCAAGAGTATCGAGTTTTGAGCTACCTTGGTGGTAGGTAGTCGTGAAAGGGGCGAGTGAGAAATTTTATGATCATTACTGTTATGACAAATATTTTAAATAATTATCCCGCGCTCCTTATACTACGTTGAGGATTTAAGACTTTATTGGAATCTATAATATAATTGGTCGTAGCACTGCAGCGTTATCGAAAGTTAAAAGTTATCGTATCCCAGCTCGCTTCATCCGATTATAAAGAAAGTTTCGAAACTACTGTTTCACGCCACCTGGTGCATTGAAATTTTCCAAATTATTCTTACGTACCACCTGTTCTTTCAAGACTTATGTTTTGATACTTTTACCAATAAAAAATAAAAATACATTCTGAAACTCACGAAGTTGACATCGTTTCACGTTAACATCCAACTCACGTGGAATTTATTCTTCGTTCTTTTTGTCCCCCCGTCTTTTCATTTTTTCCACCTCATCTTCATCCAGACTAGTCGGGATTTTAAGAAGGGTGCAGGTCAACAGCTCGAACGTTTCGTACTTCCCGCGGGGTCGCATAGTGAGTGAATAAAAATTTGATCAAAGCAGACGTATTTTTTCTTGTCGAGATCGTCAGGCCCACCCCATCGTAATATACGGGTGGACAGGCAAGCGGATTACCGAAGAGGATAGAAGGGAAAACGGATACCGAGAACGGGAACAGCCTGGATTTGATGCATTTATTCATATTTGTATTTATGGGTCGTCGATCGCTTCCGGTAGGTGGTACCTGCAGAATAGAATTCTGGATAGGGGTGGATTTTATAGCCTTGAAATTTCACCACAATATATTTCACGAACATCTACACCAAATATTTATATCATCTGTCAGAGCAGACGCCTTCATCTTTTTGGGAACATCATTCCACTCAACGATTTTTATTTCTCACGTTATACCCCGAACATTCTTGAGCCTATGTATTACCAGATATATTCTCGCCCCGACTTTACAGTGCTAAAAAATATGCCTTTCAGATGTGACTCAGGCTCTGAACAAGGGTGAACGCTATAAATCATGCAAAATTCGAATGAGTTATAAATGTTTATAAACGGCAATGTCCACGTCGGATTGTTCATCATTCTATTCTGACAACAACCTTTAATCATGCAATGCCATCATATCATATCATATATCATCATACATAGGTATATTCGAGTCCGAAAATCGGATGTCTGAATGTCCGTACCCGTGCGGAAAAATCTTAGGGCTGCCCTAACATTAACAAGGCCTTGATAAGGATCAAACATGGCATCCTCTAGTGGTGACACCCTACCATAGACTCACTTGGCCTTGATTTGGGCGCAATATGGCTTCCTTAAGTATGGTTATCTAGCACATCGCCAGAATGGCCTTGCTTTGGCCACGATGTGGCTTCCTCAAGTAGGGTTAGCTAGTACATCCTCAGAAAGGCCTTGGTTAGGATTACTAAGGGTGTCCCTAATTGTGGGTCGCTAGTAAAGTACCACCAAGGCCTTGATTGGGTTTACCAAGGGCGTCCCTAATTAAAGGTTGCTGAAAAAGCACCACCAA
>JAFFZH010014994.1:806-24207 GCA_018420115.1 Euura saliciscinereae | reverse complement strand
TTACCAAGGGCGTCCCTAATTAAAGGTTGCTGAAAAAGCACCACCAAGGCCTTGATTGGGCTTACCAAGGGCGTCCCTAATTAAAGGTTGCTGAAAAAGCACCACCAAGGCCTTGGTCGGGATTACCAAGGGTGTCCCTAATTGGGGGTCGCTAGTAAAGTACCACCAAGGCCTTGATTGGGTTTACCAAGGGCGTCCCTGATTAAAGGTTGCTGAACAAGCACCACCAAGGCCTTGTTCGGGATTACCAACGGCGTCCTTGATGAGAGATCGCTATTATTGTACCACGAAGGCCATAATTGGGTTTACCCAGGGCGTCCCTAATTGAAGGTTGCTGAAGAAGCGTATGCGGTTTATCTAGAAATTGTAAAGAAACTATATTACTGTAATCATTTTTTATAATTATATTCTCTGTCTTGGCCGTACTAACCATCGATTGTATATATTTCACGTCAACTCAATCTTTGTCATAAGTTAGTTTGGCGTAGTAGGTAGGGCGTGCGACTAGTAATCCGAGCGAGCGAGCGAACATGGTTCGAACCCCGGCTAGGACAAAGAACACAGCGGTGTTTTTCGAGCGAAAAAAATGCGTTTTTATCCGGTAAGATTGATCACCAACTGTTAAAAAGTCGTTGGCACTCGCGAACAATCCCGAAAAATCAATAAAAAATCTTTTTTCACATTTTTTTTCTACATTAAATTCACGAGGCAACATCATCCGGCCCTTGCCAATAAGGCCTAACTAGGTAACCCCGATGAGGCCTCTCTGTAACAATATGTCCTGGCCTTTGTTGGTCAGGCCCTGAAAAGTATGCCTCAGTCGGGCCCCACCTATTAAAGCGTTACACCCCCGATGTGGCCTCGTTCGGGCAGCCCGATCTGGGCCCGAATGATTGTTAGGGATTCCAGATCGGGCCCCGAATTCAGCCCCAATATTTTTCCGCACGGGTATGTCCACAAATTTCTAATATTCCAACTAATTCAGAAAACAATCAGCATTGTTATCCTTATCATTATTAATCCTAATATTATGATCATTATCTCGTCATTTCAGCTACGAAAAACTAAGAAAAAGGGTATATGACATTGTTAGAGATAATGAGAACATTCCAAATAAACGAATTGGGATAAAGCAACGATAAATTAGGAGGTTCACTGTGGTCACATGGTTGACAAATGGTCCAGCGGTATTCCAGTCACATCTATCAATCGCCACTCTGAGCTATTCGAAGCCGGCCGCAAATCCTCTTTGGTATATACTCCCCGAGGATATATTCAGGAGCGGAATGTATCTCGGTGGGAGTATGTACCGCATACTTTCTCGATGCAAGCTCAACTGCAGTGGTTGTACATAATCCCAGGATTCGTTTAACGATTGACGGAATGCCATGACCACGTTTTTATACGTCCGTTTCGGTACTCCGGATCATTGGCAATTCCATGGATCACCGACTGAGAGGTGCTTACAGCTTGGCCAGCATTCAATCGATCCGATTAAGCTTGAAATCAATTTCCATTACTCAAACGTGATTGGTTTTGTTCTTTTCAAATTAGTCCATTTTATCTTTCCCTTTTGTTCACCTCTTCGCACTTCATACCTCTCCACAGCGATTCGAATATCGATTTGAACTAGCTAATAAAGGACTTTGAACGATCGTCCACTGCTGGTACGGTATATGGGCTATAGAATTCTGATTACAGGTCTACTATTGTACGGAAATATTTTCTGGCAGGTGGATGATGCAGGGATATTTTGTTCAGCGATTCTAGAGCTCGCAGAAGAAAAAATAACGTTACTGAGAGGATGTGATTACCAGGATCTAAAAACCTCAAATATTCTGTACTCTGACCAATGTAACGGTAAATTTATATACGATGAGCGTGGGGTTTGGGTTACAGTTGTTATAAGCTGGGCCGAATATTTCAATCGATAACTTAGCCCGGGGTTAATTTAACTTTGATTATCAAACACCATCTTGATTAGAGAAACGTGCTCGATCTCAAGACAGGAGTATTACATCGTGCCGTTCAAGCGCGGTCTAGAATATTCGTCTCAATAATCATAGGAGTAAACAAGCGAACGCTCATTATCTATCTGCACACAGTGCGCTATTCATTGTGAAGCAAGCTTGCAGATTAGTCTCGGCCGGGCCCCATTGGGACTGAATTACAATTCGGGAAGATGGATTCTGCAGCTGACTTTGAACTTGAATTGAATCTTTCTGCGCTAGTTAGTCTTCAAGCCTCCAGGCGGATTGGCCCTTCCGAATTTTTTAACTGATCGGCTCTTATCAGATATCGGAAACTGTTCAGTCTTAAGCTCTGTCGAAATGACCTGCCCGCAGAAGAAGAAGCTTGATGGCATTTTGATCTTCACATCGACCCTTATCGTGATGGTGATAGGAACGTCAAGTTTCCTGATGATCATCAGGACGACGAAACCTAATTCTGCGTTTTATGGCCAAACTCCTGGCGATAAAATGCTTTGTAAAGATTATCTTTGCGTTGAGTGAATATCGAGATTGAAATCGGGATCCTATGAGTGCCTGCCGGGTGTGTATGGAACGCATAAAAAGAGGAATCCGTTGATTCACGGCTCTAAAGTTTTTAAACATACAACGCTTCTGGGATCTCATAAATAAACATGACAGACACTAAACTAACATTACTCGAGGAATTTTTTAATACCTACGGTCTACCTGGCTCTGCTCAATGCTCATGGTGGTAGAAGCATACGGACTATAAACGCGCCTCGACTACAACGGCGCGAATGTACACGGCCACACTGGCACCATATGCGAAACAAAGTTGAAAATACGACGATTATAAAAGTAATTCACCATTAATACGGTTTAGCGAGTCCGCAAATTTCACCAACGTATACCTGGCGATTTTTCTACCCGACCCGTTGCGTGTTTGTTCCTGGATTTACACTCCTGCAACTTGACGACAAGCTCTTTTTTCTGTAAAAATACACGTTTCTGAGTTCAGAATCAATTTTTTCAATCTGAACTGAAAAGTTCCTCACTGGTACCACGAACTTTTCCCATTCGTATAGTAATTTTGACATCACAGTAAACTTGGATTATCAATAATTTGAGAAAAGGAAATATGTATCCAAGAACTGAAAGGTTTTTTCCTCGAATTTGAAGAAATAGTCATGTTTTTTTTCGTCCCACATCCGCATGTACTTCCGGAACGGCACCCTTCGAATGTATCGCGACAAATCAATGTTTTAACTCGTTTTAACAACAATCGAGATACTCCGAAACTCGACGGGAGAGAGCTGATTTCATTTTCTGTATCCAGTGGCTCTTTATCTTCGAAAGCGTCCGTAAATTTTAACACAAGCAATGGTAGGATCGAAAATAATGACGATAAAGGATCCTGACATGAGTACGTTCACCCCAGAGTACGTGTGAAGGGTGTGCGCATGTGTGCACACACGAACCGACCCGCCGAAGAGGCATCTACGGGAAAATGGCTTTCACACACGGATGGTGAATGTATTTGCATAAGCATCAGGTAAATAACGCTGTAACATCAATGACCCACGTGTCATTCGTCTTGTCCAAGAGCTAAGTAATAAACGTGGATTTCGAACGGGGAGCGAAGCGAGACCACCGAAGTGGTTTTACATCTATTTACGGTTCATGAAATCGATCAGTATCAACGACCAACCGTTTTGCTTACCCTATCTGAACGCGCCCAGCAGAGTTTTTTCACAGAATATCAGGACCTATCGATTTCCACAAAAGCAATGGGACCGAGTCTCACGATCTACTCTATTTAAGGGAAAAATGTTATCGAAACTAAGCACGGCCGCAGGAACGGAAATCTATAGAATTAGGCTGTCGCGATTTTCTTCAGAGGAAAGATGAAGACACTCCCGTTTGTCATCCCGAAGAATGGCATACTTCAGCGAACTACTCGTATTTCATGAAACTTCAGGGTACTTCAAAGACTCCGTAAGACTCCCAGGACTGTGTGAGAATTCATGGGACTTCAGGAAACTTCAAAAGATTTCAAAAGACTTTAAAATAGTTCAGTAGACTTTATGGGACTTAGTGGGACTGTGTAGGATTGGTGAAGTAATACCATCAAAAATGAGCATCATAAACCAGACCGAAGTCATATACCTATGAATGAAGCTCAGTGTCAAGAATCAAGCAGCGAGGGAAAGTCATCTGGAACAAATGTACTTTCAACAAAGTGATACGGACACGAAGTACCGGAATCTTGAGAAAAATTCTAAGTTCATGTCGAACGTACCAATCGGACTAGATTATCGCCAGTCGTTATATCGTTACCACGTACGAAGGTAGCAGCGTTATACTGTGTGAGATCGATACTTTAAAACTCGAAGCTCAAGCCCAGACGTGAGGTGGGTGTAGAAAGCACAGGCTCCAGCCAGCCTAGCATACGAGGGTGAAGAGTTTAATTTTTAATTAACTAAACTGGTGAGTTTTAGCTGAGTGTGGTGCAGCGTAAGTTAAACCACGTGTCTCATCTTACTGAAGTCTACCTATGCTTATGCAGGTTTGCTTTGTAAGTTTCTCCAGTGCACTGTGCAAAGTGCAGTGTTCTTGTTATTCGAATCCTCGAAGTTCGGCCAAATATGTAGCAATGGTTACAACGCCAAATGGAACTGGAACTGTGACCATATGTGCCCCGTGTTCTCAAATCGGTCAGCTGAGGGGCCATAAAGGACGTCCGCGATTTTTTGCGGTTCCTTGACACCCTCCTGTTCCCGTGTCACAGTTAGTCACAATCTTCGAACTCCTCCCCCTATGAAACGTCCGATAGTCACTATTATAATCCCCCCCCCCCCCCCCCTTCAATTCTCTGGGATCGTAGGAATTCTCGTAGGAGCAAGTCAACAATTGTAACAAATTATCGTGAAAAAAAGCCTCGTTTTCCTTTCAAATCTGTGTTGATTTTTTTTGTAGTGGACTCTACACCTGGTATTATCTCCCCCACCTCTCCAGTCAGAAATTCACATCTATCAATCCCCTTCCCCCCTCCTTAGAACCGCGGACGTCCTTTATGGACGCCCCCTAAAGTCCTACTGCAGTTTAATTACTTCTGATGGATTTACTGAAAAGCTTTCTACGTCAACGAAAACTCTTTTTGCTGAAACCACCAATCGCGAATTGGGCTACTGATGAAGCCGATTGGTGTCAGCTTCAAGAAAATAAAAGAACCAATGGTTTTGGTTCAAGAAACTAGCTAAATATAAGTCCGGTTACTATATATGTATCAATTTTCAGTCGTATCCCAACACTCAAGGATTCTCATTTTCCAGTGGGTCCTTCCTCAACTATATCGGTCCGTTGTCATATCGTGCTTTCAATTCGAAGCACTTCGATATAATTTACACTCCAGTATCTCGCAATTATGCAAGGTTCATCTTCATCTCACTGGTTTCAACTGAACCAATTCAAGCTCCAATAGCTACTGCCGGAGTACTTATAATTACTTTTCTAGTCAATTATTCTACCTGTCGGTGGGAGTTTAATGAGTTAGAAACATTTTAATTGCTCTGTACGGTACCCATATTCTTACAGAGTGACATTATGGGTATAGAACATAGTTTTTCTACGATGAATTTCCGGTATGTGTAATAATTGTCCGCAGCAAGTTTAGTTCCCAACTAACTAACAGTAAAAAAGAAAGCCAAAGCCCTAGATGCTGCTGCAACCTTTTTCTTCGTCGATAGCATAAGTATTGGATGCCCGTTATCGGTTCAGCTGAATACACATTAATCCAGAGTCTAGACTTCGGAAAATTCTATTCTCTATCTCCGATAATCCCACGACGTGTGAGAATAATACAATGCTCTCGTGTTAACCCACAGAAAGAAGAAAAACATATCTGCTGTCCAATCTACTCCACATAGCACGCATTCTTTCTCTCTTAAACCCTGGTATTTACTGATCTCGAAAGCTGTTTCAATCAGTTTTCGATTATTATTTGCATCTTCTGATCAGATGGCAATTGCATACGATTATAATCATGAATTGAAAGTGCACGGAGCGCGCTTTTACCCTGTAGTATAATATCAATTCACATCTGGTGCAATAACCTTCCGCCAAGTACATTAAGTGTCTACCCTTCGCCCTCAAGAAATAGCAGATTGTGTGGCGATTTCAGGTGAGTGTGTAGTTTGCAACACGAGCTGAATGCAGTGTGAGCCGAGCGAGTGGCACAAGCAGCACCTTTCCGCACGCCCCGGACATACTATTTTTTAAACTTTCTGCTGGGAAGTTTGATTTGAGATGCAGATTGATAATATGTGACAGCTGAGGAAGTGACCGACTATAACTTATCCAAAGCTAGGCGATAATTTGACTGAAGGACATTGCCCACGCCCGCTGGCGCTACTGAACGACTGACTTATCCCAAAGTACGCGTTGGCTCTGATTAGAGACCTCAAAGAATTCTCCAAAACGCGTCTCATAAGTTTTTAGGCGCACCGTTGGTCTGATTTAACCTCTCGACGTCTCCATAATTCTTTAAGTGGACGAATCCTCGTCGTGTGAACCATGTAGAGAAATCTATTACATTTCTTACTGCCACGTGCCGAATGCGTATTGTCAAATGCGGAAGAAAAAATGCCCTGAAAATTCCGACGATTGACCACAACTTCTTACATGATTGTTTCATATAAGATCCCCAGTTTCAAGAGATGCTCGATTCGAAAGGACCAACGGATTAGTCCCCGAAAACTGTCACTCTGTCCCTCTTCTTTTCTCTGGTTGTCAGACTCGATGATGTTTATCAATGCTGAACCGGTACGAGTTTGAAGCTTATAGGCTTAACTTTGTCGTCCCGACAAAAACCCTTTCGAAGGACGCTGATCAAACTGGAAGGTTTTTTCCATAGCAATTGAACGTTTCTGCACAAATGGATGTTTTCACTCTTTTTGTATTTTTTCTAGTGGAAAGGTAACTAGCTCTCGAAAATTAAGCCGCTGACTTCCTCTGATCTCTCTGTGGGATATCTAACTTTGTTAATTATTTACGATTGTCGCGCCGCAGGAGCTGACATCGGCAGCATGTCAAGCCAACCCTAAGCAATAGCCGAGTGCTTCAGCCTTCGATATGTTCTACACCATAGGCAGGGAAGGACTAGTGGGGCAGTAGAAATGCCAAAGGCACTCACGTAGCCAGTAGAAGCTTCATTGTAGACCGAGACCCGGTGGCTTTGCCATGTCCTCCTGGCCTTTGGGCTTTGAGTGTCTAGCAGAATCCAAGCTGTGGCCAGAGTTCTGGTCTTGGTATGTGTTCTGTCGGTGTCGCTGTTTGCGAGTTCCTTTGTCGATGTGAGTCTGTATACAGGCATGGAGACCAGCAATGGCTAAACATCTTACGGGTAAATTAAGTCTCTGCCACTGACAGGCACCTATTCCTTTGGGTTTCATTTTCGACGCTGAGTGTTCCGATGTTTGGCGAAAAAGCGGCGAGAGTGCTCACGAATGACATCAATACAATTTCATTCACGACTCGGGAATAATTGTTACGAACTTATTACTGCTCTGCCGACAAAATACCCCGAGTTTTCGCCAACCCTCAGAACCTCACCTCGAGCGATAGAAATTTCATCTTTTCACATTGACACTATACTTTCGTAGAAGTCCGTACTCTGCTCGAACTTACTCAATATGTCAATCTTGAATGAAGCAGGCGGCAGTCTGCTTTCAGACTCATTTTGTAAACGTTGAATTGATATTATCAATCGAACGAAATTCAAAGTTTTTCTATTAGTTTAATTTCTCATTAAATACACGTTGAATGGCTTCTACTCAACTCTTGATTCAGACGTTGATTTGGTGAATCTGATACATTGAAAGTCGACGAGACCGAACCAACTCCGACCCGAATGGGCTCAGGCAAACTTGCAGGCTGACCTATTAGCCTCAGTTGCGACTGGTCTGACACGCGGCTTGACACTGGTACGTCGGGTACGACGATGGATTCCGAGTTCCAGCGAACCAACGAGAGTTGCCGAACTGCATTAGCCCAAACAGAGTTGAGTTATCAACGTAAAGTTGGCAGACTCCGTGGAATACATCGGTAGGACTCGAGGACACTGCCACTCGGCGCTCAGCTAACCGCATCCTAAATCCAGTAGCCAGGAACGGCTCCCTGCATTAATGAACGCACCAAATCTCCTACTTTCATGCAGTACGATGAGGCATGTGATTTAAAGTTTTCAAATAATTTTGAAAATCATTCCTGAAGAGATCTGACAGATAAAGCCCTAACAAAAAATAAAATGTCATCATTACTCATTGAATGAATGATCCGGTTTATAGAATTGGGTTGAATTGATTGGTGCGGATTTTTAAACACATATACTAGTATATTGTGTACCTAGGGCGTAAAGTGGGCTTTTTTAGACCGAGTGTTAAATTTGCAGTACAAGTCAAAGGTGAGCTAGCACGAGTCGAAGGTGAGCTAGCACGAGTCGAAGGTGGGCTCGCACGAGCCGAAGGCGAGTGCAGGAGCGAGCTGAAGACGAGTGCGTCTGCGAGCTGAAGACGAGTGCGTCTGCGAGCCGAAGACGAGTGCGCTGCGAGCCGAAGACGAGGACTGCAAGCACACGAGGTGAAAAAGCCCACTGAGCCCTTGGTGCACACCATATTTTTTGTAACGCATGTATTGATTTCTGCGTTTTTTGTGCCTATAAGCGGGACGAAGGTGACCTTTTTGGACACGGCAACACATAGTTATGTTACAATTAGATTATCATACGAATAAAGGATTATATACATGTATATACGGGCAATCCCATATCAAGTGATCAAGGCTTTTGGGACAAATTTTTCTGATCTTGACGTCGATCTCAGAAAGAGTAGTTCCCGATGAAAAAAAAATACTCGCCAAAGCTTTTTTTTGTATTCTCAATATTTTCGAAGTTATGCAACCTCTTCGTTTTGGCGCATTTTTTTTCAAAAAATCATAACTCCGGCTACGTTGGTCATAGGGAGATCAACTTTGGCTCATTTTCTTCGCAAAAGAATATAGTTTTTAGAAAAAAATAGGGCATTGGGATTTTCGATCGCCCAACATAAAATTGTCTGCATTTCCCGAAATAATTGGAGATTGCGGAAAAACGCATTTTTTTTTTTAATCTGAAAAAAATCACAGACGTATAGATATATGTATTCTCTCAGTGCTGTGTAATTTTCAGAGTGGGAGAGCCAGGAGTTATTCTTTTATGGCCTAAAATGTGTATTACGATGATAAGTACCTTTTCTCACACCCGGTCGCAAAATGCCACTTTTCATACCTCTTGAGCGGGCGGAAAACAGATCTTTTCGCCCTCGGGCGGAAACGTCTTTTTCCGCCCGCTAGAAGCGGGCGAAAGAGACTTTTTCCGGCCCTAGGGCGCAAAATCCTGTTTTCCGCCCGCTCACTCGGTCTGAAAAGAGGCATTTTTGCAGACCAGGTGATGAGAAAAATATCGTGTGCATCATGGGCTCAAAGCTATTATGCGAGTCTGCTTTTACAGCAACTCGCCTTCGGCTCGTGCCGCAAATTGCATACTCGTAAAATAGCCTTTTGCGCCCTTGATACACAAATAACTATTTATCGTGTAATATTTTCGGCAGACTACTTAAGTATTTGGAATTCAAGAATGGGATTTTCGGTTCAAATAACATCTTCAATCATGTATTCTGGGCCAAATTATGTTGCTCCAACTTCAAGTTTAATAATTATTCAACTAACATTGAAAATTCTGCAACTATAGGTCCAACGAATACTCATAATCCACATAATCCGCAATTGATATGGAATATGTATATACCCATGTACATAGGTATATACATATGTACATATATGTACTATATATACACACATACCGTCTTATATACAGTTTTTTAAAAGCGGGCTATAATGGATTCATTATAGCCCGCTTATTTTCATTATAGCCCGCTTTTTCCCAATAAGCGGGCTATAATGGATTCATTATAGCCCGCTTATTTTCATTATTGCCCGCTTTTTCGAGCCGGTCCAAAAAGGGTCACTTTACGCCCGCTTAATAGGTACAAAAAACGCTGAAAGCGTGCATGTGTTACAAAAATATATTTTTTGCCTCATTCATATTTTGACATGAAACGTATAGCCTACAGATTCTTAGAAAGAGGCTGATCACTCAATGAGCGTGTAGTGATGAATGATCAGCATAGTGATTAGCAAGACGTGCATTATAGTAGATTACGTGGCAAGGGGCGAATTGCAAACGAGCGTGGAGATGGCTGCACGCCAGTGCAGCCATCTACAGGCGAGTGCGCGATCGCGAGGTTTCAGCCCCGCGCCGCGTATACTATTTTTCACCATGAGAGCTTCGAAAACGGGGGGTTTCGTAGCCTGCGATGCGGGTTTGTCATAAGAGGCTTGGAAACCCTAGGGTTTGTGAAGTACTTTCGTACCCGCTGGCCTGCATACCACCATTTTCGCCACGCTTCGCAGGCTACGAAACCCCCCGTTTTCGAAGCTCGTATGGTGAAAATATGATTCCGAGAGCATTTTGGTAATTGAAGCTGAAGAAAGGTTTTAGGATGGCTGAACACGGGCTAATCAATCCTTCCTCGTTGGGAAGTTTAGGTTTTAGGTTCAGGTTTGAACTCGGATTTAGTGGATGACGACTTGACTTTGATGCCGCCAGTTCATTTCGACTCCCTTCTCCCCACCCCTTCTGCGTCCGGGAACACTTAGAGTCCTTCCGCCCTCGTCGAGTGGGCCTCGACCAGGCCGAAGGACCGAGATAATTGAATAACCTCATTTCACTCCTCAGATGTTAGTTGTCAGTCCGAAGATCCCTCTTCTCCCGACACTGAGCCAACGTGGATCTATACATTAGGGATCATTCCAGTTTTATTCCGTTCTTTGCAATCTCCTCTGCACCTCTGCAAGCTCTGCCACCCGTCACAATTCCTCCTCACTCTCCTCTCCCCTCCTCTCAATTTTCAATCTTTCTTTCTGCCTAATCTCTTTTTCGTTCTGCTATGTCTCTTCTTCTCTGCCCTCTTTTCTTGAAGACAACTCTCCTCGATTCAGACCCTTCGTCTTTTCTCAAGATCTATATAACTCAACCAAACTGGCTAGCAACGATGATCATTTGTCACCGTCCACTGAATCCCATCTGGATAATTTCACCCCGTTTAATCCTTTAGAATGTCTTTTTCAACCCTTTCACCCGACTCGTCTCAGATTCGCGTATCGTCGGATGGGAGTGAAACCCTTGCCCCGACTGCCCTCAAGATATCTATAATTTTTTTGTCTGTCTTCGAGGAAATTCTATTCCTACACTGGAGAGGCTATTCAGATGCGAATCAACAGCTCAGCTTTAATGCTTATAAATGTCCATCTGGAACGAACTGTCGACATTTCGTATTGCTGGTACAATGTCGCAATTAGAGGGTGCCTTTTGGGAAATTGTACAGATATAATGATCTACGTCAAGTAAGAGTCTCGCTAAAGTTGCAGATTTTTTTAAACAAAATAATAAGAGGGGAAATAAATCTGAGAAAGAAGTCAAGGAAAATAAAGCAGATGAATTGTGAGCTTAATGAGATAGCGTCTCTGGAGTTGAAGAGAAAAATAAAGGAGGAAGTAGAAGAGGAAGAGGAAGGGGAAGAGGAAGAAACCCGGCAAGCCACAAAATAAACGTTTAAACTTTTCTATTTCATTTTGTACAGTTTCAAGGACTATCATTTACTTTCTCAAAAGTATGACGTATTATGGTCCTTCAGAGATAGATTTTCACGTTTCGAAATATGGGATCAGTCTGCATCGCTGAAGCTTTTAGAACTCGGGGCATTTTCCGACCCAGTCAAAGCCACGGCTTTCCCAAAACTCTTGATCACTGGGATAACTTGATTAAATGATCTTCCAATGATACGGGCTGCTGGAGAAAGTTACAATTATGCAAACATTCAACATGATATCCATAGCTTGTATTTTGTTCGATGATATTGTAAGATATCTGAGAATAAGAATAACAGAAACGGTATCTTGACTTGGTATGTGTATATACTAACCAGATAAATTACTTAGTTCTTTTCTTCTAGAGAGAAGATACTATAGTGATACTATATAGACGAAAATTCCGTCTGCATACGTCTGCAGCGACTGCTTTCAAAGTTATTTATTGCGAAACTTATTCTCTCCTTCGCTATTACCCCATGAATATATCTCACATGTAGAGGGAACGTTAAATTACATTCCGCACGATATACTCGAACTACAAAATTGTATTCTTAAAGTACGCAAGACGGCTACACTGATTAGCTAACTTGAACCACCTTCCTCTTACTTTTGGGAATGAAATGAAACGAAACCAGAACTTACCTTATGGCTACGCTCCAAATTCGTGCTCTGGAGAGATTGATTTTTTTGAGGCTACCGAAAGCAAAACAGACAAATAAAGGAGCTGGGTTCAGCCGAAAGCTCATCACTTTTTTGCCATAGGCACGACTACACATGTAGGGGAGACCGGGGTAATGTGGACAGCGGGGTAAAGTGACCATCTCGAATAATTTCTTGTTGAGCGATTCTAAGAAGGCAGTATTTACACCGAGGGTTTGTGCTGACGTACTTTACAAAATGAAATAGTTGAACCCTATGAAATATTCAATATTTCGGGAAAAATCAATCAACTTAGTTTCACGCCGTGTAGATTGATAATTTCCGTCAACTCAGATTTCGGATTATCGTGCCGTCAATGGCATGTTTTGACTAGGTTTATTTTTTTCTCGATTCCTTGAAACGTCTACTTAATGGTACTATCAATTCTTTTTTTGTTAAACATAGTTTGCATAAAGTTTTCAATTAAATTGTTGTCGGGTTACCTGCGGGGTAATATGAACGGGGAAAAGTGGCCATGTACGCCACGAGCGCTGTTAGCCGCCGAGCGTCAACCTAACCTCACTTCGGGTGACATTTGAATCGCGACAGCGGTGTCGTGTTTCGAACATTTTCGATTCGAGTAGGTATCACAATTTTCACAGTCACGTGCTTTTATCAGACTCAGGGCAATACGTACAGATTTTGCAATGTTTTGACGTTATTTTCATCCTAATACGAATAAGGAATCCGTCATAATACGAATTTTTCCACTTGGCCCCATAAGCTTGATCACTTTACCCCAGCATCGGGGTAAAGTGATCATTTTGCAGGTTAGGTTTATATCGATTATGACGCAAGCACATCGCAATAATATCGGGTTTAACCGTCATAATCGCTTACCTAAAGGTACAAACTACAAAATATATACGACATGATAAAGCTTTCGTCGATATTTTATGTTTTATGTCCGAATTAGTCTTAGGGTATCTACTTTGCCCCGGTCTCCCCTAGTACTGGCTCTTTTCGTTCGGATATTGTTCTGTCGGTACTTCGTTTTTTGAATTACTAGTCTTGGATTGTTCGTGATAAACATCATTATCGGCACCTGACTTACAATAGTCCTTACAGTATTTTGTATTCTGTATTCTGATACCGAAAGGATGGAGTTAGCGAGTGACGTTTTGAAATGAGAAGTGGGATAGGGCACAAGACCTTAAAGAAACAATTCCCACTTAAACTCGTTTGCCAAGAAAATACTAAATACAATAGAATACTAAATACAATAAACTGTATTTCAAAGCCCGCTGTTGTATCTTAGAAATTGACGGAGTTGGCGAATGCAGTTTCTGAACCGGAAGTAGGATCGCCGATCGGACGAAAAAGCTCACTTGTACATCCTCAGAGTACAGACAGTATCCTGTACAAATCTCGTGTGAATCGAGGTTTGACTGTGATTTTTTACTCACGTACATCTTTCTTGTGAGTTCTCGAAAACGACTCGTCAGCTATCAAAACGCGATCACTATATGGTTCGAGATTTTTTTTCTCGATCCGACGTTTTTTCCGATGGCGAACGTACAAAGCACTCCATTTTCAACGATCATGCCTCGAAAGGGTCGATAAAACCAAAAACCCTTCCGATATTGAAATTTAATGTCATGGGTTTATGGTACTGAACGGTTAGCTGTGTGCTTAATCACACTAATCGATGATTTGATTGACGTGGTGGGGCTAAAAGCAAAATTTTAATGTGATAATAGGTATGGGGATGGCACATGAGTGACGAACTGCTTTGATGTTACTTTTTCATTACAAATATTAGCCAAACAGAGTTTGACTGTTATATACGTACAAACTGGTTTGTTTGGCTTCCTGATGACACACTGCAGCGAGGAAATGGTCAATATTAGTCCACTCGCTTCGATGGTAATCACACATAAACGCTAGTATTTTTTATTCCAGAAACAACGACAACGACAACTGTCGACTTCTGGCGACAAAATTTTCTGCCACATCTCTGATCAGTTGCAGAAATTCCAAGAACTCTTGTAGAATCCTTATACCAATCCACGAGGTCACAGCTTTAAAGTCTTGAAGTCACGGAGCTGTTCATTCTTCATTCGCAAAGTATTACCGACTCTTGAAAGAGTAGTAAACTTCACTCTGAGAGATTGATGGGACATTAAAATGTGGGCGTTAACAAAAAAATGACATTAAAGATAAAAGATTGAGGAATATTTGAACCATTCTACGAATATCACAAATGCATGTACTAAAATTTCCTGAAATGTGTATCAGGAATATAATTTTTTATTTTTAAACCACTCCAACACTCTTTTCCAAATTCACTGGAATCAAAGAAAAATTCTTCATGTCATATCGTTGGAGAAAAATAGTATATTATGTGGCATGCCCGTAAAGTCACTGTTTTCGGGCGAGGTTATGTTTTTCGTACGAGCCGTTGGTTTTACCGGCGAGCCGAAGGCGAGCCTAAGGTAAAGCCAACGGAGAGTACTGAAAACATAACCTAGCCGAACAGTTACTTTACGGGTGCGCCCCATACGATATTTTTTCCGGCGAAGGCATGAAGAGTCACTTTGACGCCAGTTGAGGTCCGTGCAGTGGCGTTTCTTATGGCGGGCCGAAAAAAAGTGCCACTTTACGGACCGAAAACAGGCGTCAAAAAGTGACTTGTTCATGCCTGTGCCGGAAAAAATATACATTTTTACAATCTAACACTGAAGTCAACAAATAAATAGTCAGAATCGCTCGAAGTAAAAACTGTTCGACTACAACGAACGTCAACCAAATAATCAGATCTCTCCGAATTATCAATTTCCCCGGGTTTTACATGAACAGATATTACGAACATGGGCAGATCTGTCTATGTATCACTGTAATCTCATCGTAGGCTCAGGACAAGTAACGACTAATTGTGAGTTTTTCTGCTACATGACTGTAGAGAGAAATGTGTACAATATTCGCTCATGTCTACTATGTAGCCTTAGTTTTGTAATTACCGTGTGAAAGTCGCGAGTAATCCAGAGCTTGCACAATTGATTATTCCATTGAATGCAGGTATAGTTTGTGGCGGCAAACCCTGAAAAGGAAAAATCCTGGACTGTGTAAAAGCGTCGACGTGAGTGGCCGAATCCCGGATGTCTGGATGGTCGCCAATTCCATCAGATATTAGCATGGAAATAGAGTATGATTTGTGGCTTGCGGGACTGGAGAATCCACATACTTTCTGCACATAGAGAAAACACACCCACGCTGGCACCAATTGTAATATAACGAAGTTATAGAATAGAGGGTCTCGTACAGGGGCGCAGGTTGCAGGATTCCCCGAACTTCATCATGTCCCGAGTTTGCCAACGCCAACGCGTCAACAAAAAGCTCGGGGATTCGTTAGTTCGATATTTACTGGCTACCTCCCTTTGGCAGTGCGTCGATTACAACGATTATTGGTTATACCATACAGACTATATTCAGCGTCAGAGAAAAAACGGCGAGATACACTATGAGAGATGGTGCCCGATTTTCCTCGGCCTTGTCGACACTCTTCTACCTCCAGAATTCGAGTCACGTTCCGGCCAATTTATCGAAGTCACATAATTCAAGAGCTACGTGGTTCCGACGAAACTATAACGAGGGTAAAAGTGTCGTACAAGGAACATAACTAACTTTTTTGTAACACCTTTACTCTCCTTTGATCATTTACAAACAATAAGTTCAAGTGTCTTATGCTAAAAAAACAATTCAGAGGTTTGATCTTGACTCGGCTCAGCTTTTGGTTCAGTTAGTTACGTTGGTATTACGAGCGATTCTAACCGAACCCATTTCCAATCGGGCAGACTGGAAATTGTGACGTCGCGGAAATTCCTGAAATTGAAATGTCACCAACATAATATCATAATTCTTGAAGCCTAATCTAAGAATTCCACTCTATATGAATAAAACATCTCAATTATCGTTCGAAATGACACCGGTATGAAGTGGCCGAGGTTTTATACACCAGGGGTACCCACAGTTCGTGATCGGATTCGAAACTGTTACTGCAGGTCTAGGATTAGTTCAGTAAAAGTCATTCAAGATGCTGTTCATCGCTCTGTTGCACCTAAGAAGAACGAGAGGAAGAGTTAATCCACTTACAACAGTAGAAGAAAGACGAAAGAAAAAACGTCTGACTTACCGCAGTGCGGTGTATTCTGGCACCACGTGAACCGGCATCAAGATGCACGCAAGTATTTCTTGTATAGCGTAGCTACTTGTTACCCCGGTATGTCTCAACGCCCCTTGACGGTATAAAGGTACTTTCAAACGGGACTCATGCATAAATATTAGCGAAATATACCACGTGCCAAAATCTACGGAACGAACAAAAAATTGTACATTATGATATCGGAAAAATCGTGGAGTAACTGCAGAAATACATTCTCACGAACCGATATTTTTATCACCCATCCGGCTAGATGAAAAAAAATATTTTTTTAACGAGCGGCGAGGGGATCTGATTTTTTTGTTGGTGCAGGGTGAACGCGCCCACTGCGTCACATCCGGCTATGGTTTCCGTACTGCAACTATGGAGAATCCCCTGTATGTGCAGAAGACAACGTCGTTGGATGGCAGCGTCGACGCCACACGATTCGCGGCAACGTAGTCGGCAGTCTGCAATAATGAACTCGCGACGTCGCTGCGGGACCTACGTACTACTGGGGGTATACTATAATTGCAGAGGCATCGACCGAGATGCTGCTTTTCTACGGTAAAAATGCCCATACACGCGACGCATCACAATGCGTAGAAGTTGGGATGTGAAAATATTCATTTTTTCCTTCTTCAAGTTCAACCCCCAATTATCTAGGGAAAAATATGCTCTATTGATAAACGCAGTCACATCAAACACGTTCTATCTCCTCAGTAAATAATTCCTATCCCGTAGATTTACCTATTGAAGCCTGCGGCGTGTGTGCGAGTCGATTCGGGCGAGTGATCAACCAGCTCTGTACTGTATGCCAATTGCAATCCCGCAGTCCAACACTAGTCGGTATCAGACTTTGATGAAAATTCTATTTTGTGTGAATTGTTCACGCCGATGACGGGTCCCCAAACAAAGGGATTTGGCTACCATCCCGTTAAACAGACAACCAATGTCAATTTTTTCATTGCGAATTCCGTTTACCGGATAATCTGCTGTCTCTTTGAAAAAGATCAAACAAAAATTTAATGACATCCTTTCAGAGTTTCATTGTCAGGGTGATACTATGCTCGCAGAATTATCTGATCAAGTGAATATTGATCTCCGACATTTCACATTATCGCACCACGTGTTAAAATAAAACAATTTACACACGGGGCTGAGGTATGAATTGGTAAAAATGCTTGATGGTAATATAGAGTGTGGCGTTGCGTTTGATGCCAGCCAGGTCCACGATGATTGGGGCTTCGCCCTCCGATGTTTTTCGAGAACCGAACATGTGTATTATACTGATGGAATTTATTACCACCGACTTTGAATTATTTATGGAGCGTATACGGTTTACCTCTTCACTCGAAAATCTCCTTTTATCAAGCCTGTATCTCCTACAGTCATCCAGGCCTAGCCATTTACATAGCTGAACTAGTTAGACGACTAGATCATGCACCTGACTGGTTTTCTTGTCTTTTTTTTTATAAATTTAGTTTATATCCTCTATAAAAACAAAAACGGCAGATGTTAAAGAGCTTATAAAGGCTTTTGCAACAAGTATCTTTGTGATACCTTGTTACCTCACATCAGCTCATTATTCTCCACTCATTATTGCCACCACTTAAATTTTTTCATGCTTGCACTAACAACCTTCTCGTATTCTTTGCTCTTCGCCTTTGACGCTCTACGATTTTTTGCGTTTCATCTTCTTTCCCTGGGCTCCTTCTTTACCCTCGTTGCTCGTCTCTTTTACATCAGGCCTATTAGTATCTCTCTGATCTTCTTTCCATCTTCTGCAACGAGAATAAAACTGTGATTGCTGTACCGTGAAATGAATCCAGGTAAAGCCTTACTTCATATCTGAAGTTTCCAATTCAACTGAAGCTCGCTGGACCACAAAAACACTGCAGCTGTCTCTACTAGCCTGCAAAAAACAAAGAGCAACTTTCCTCACCCTGTATGACTTGATTACTTGGCGTGAAACGACGTTATAGTTTTTCTAGAAGCTGTGGGAATAATGGGAATGAAACTTCCCGATGTGTCGGTGAATTCTGCACCGCCCCTATTGCACCCAGCTGACAAGTACAGGACGGATTTTGAGCAAGTTAAGCAAACGAAGAAATTAAATTTCACGTTCCTTGCACACAGACTCGGAAGCATAAAGTGATTCCAACTGTTATACTAATTTTAGTGAAATGCTAACGAGCAGGGATGGTATATATACTAGGGTTTTTCTGCGTGAGCGATGAACTCTCTTGATGTCAAAGAAACACTCAAGGAAGCGGGGCCTCGCCTCGGTCCGAATGCTGCGGGACTGTTAAACTTATTCCCTTTAATGACCACCTTAATTAATGGTTACTTTCATAACCCGATCATATCGAGCTTTAATTCGCAGGGATTTGATGTTGGGCTTCTCAAAGTGAAATGATGATTTTTAGTATCGAAATGAAGCTCTGACAACGACAGGCAAGAATTATTGTTGAAACTTAAGGACGTTTGATCCTGTTTCAAGAAAAAGTAAACTAGTCGAGCCGCGTCTTATGTCTCCGTTCTTCTTCCCTGCAACTTGAATAAACAACCCATTCGTTCAGAGCTGTCTCGGATAGCTAATTTAATATTCATATTCAGTTGGCTTCCAAACAATAACCTCCACCCCTTGTTCCCACCACGTATCTCAGGAAACACAGTTTTGGTGCCTTCTTTCGGGAGACTCTTACGAGGCAAAAGTTCTTCCCCCAATATCGAAGGGACAATTCATAGTGGAATGATGCTGCTGTTTATATTACGACTCAATCCCCCTGAATTGGGGCGTAAAAAGTTCAGCAATATCTCTAAACTTAAAGGAAATATGCTTATCCCTGCAAAATACTGATTGAAAAATGCCCGAATGCCTCCCTGCCTTCGGCTGCCTTGCCTGCTTTTTTTCTCCTCATCCCTTATTTCGCTCTCTCGTCCTTTATCTTACTCTGATGGCTCTCTGCCTGACGCGTTCAACGGTTCATCTTACGATATCCGAACCAGCTTTTTCCTACCCTATATAGCTATACGGCAAACACCCCGAAGCACACGTACAGATCCTACCATTGCTCTGATAAATACCAGTAAAACTTGAACCTCTTAATCAATCCTCTCCATTCCCATCGAAATATTGCTACTACATAGGCACTGACAGCGATTGGTTCATATCTTCGTTGTTTTCGAATTTTTTTTTTTTATCGAAGACTAATAAATTGGCATGAACCGAACAGCGATTTGGAACATCAGAAATACCACAATTGCTTGAAAAATCTACGCTTGAGAATTCATGGATTTCCTTGAATCATGCTATTCTTCTATTCTATTTTTCAGAAAGCTTATCAAGTTTTTCGCATCAGGCATGGCCACATAATGTTTATTTTTCCGATTTATGGAGACGCACGACGAAGCCTCGATTTTTTTTCAATAATGAAAGGTACAATCACCCAAGGCTCAATTTTATTGCTAAAACCTGACTAGAATCATTTTTGCCAAAATGACATATCAGGTAATTTTGAATCACGATATATTTCTGCTAGAGAATTGTCCGAGTCTTTGTTTTTTTTCCCTAGCCTGCGGCAAAATGGTTATATTTTTATGTATTGACTCTATTTGCATACGAGCCCAGCAGAATTCATCAAATAATGGATAGCTGGATGGAAGTTTGTGGGGCGATTCTCAACCTCAGAATCTCTAAAGCGATGCAGTTATGGTTCTGACTTCTGTGAAGTCTATGTAATATATTACTAAACTATATAAGAGGTTGAAAGTTGGCGTTTCTTCGGGAAAAAGTATAGCCGTTTCAAGCGACGTAAAAGGATTGGTTAGTCGGGCGTGATTCGGACATTCGAACGAAAGCAAAAATATACCTACAACCCCACCCTTATAGTATTATATACGCAGATCGTGCGTTAGGGAGAAGAAAAAATCTGCTTCGGTCAACACATATTTATTTACCAAACTACAGACAGCTTGAAAACAACTATAGCTCCGGGTACGATGTCAATAGATAGTCTTCCATTTCAAACGTAAATCCATCATATGGTTCGGTATTCAGAAATTCTCACATGCTTTGTAGTCAACACAATATTCATAAATATCTGACATCATTTGACAGGATATAAGTACTATGTGCGAACAAAATTCTGCTACAGGCCGGTTTCATCTGAATCACATCATCAAATCACAAAAATTCAAACGATTAGGAAAAAATGTATGTCATTCTTCATAAAATTCAAGGAGACCCGTATTCTTCCATTTTGCTGTAAAAAATTTGTGTCCGCCTGTATTGCTATTCTCATTTTTTTACGAAAACCCACTTTTACGAATCTCGAAAATTTCTTTTTTCGTTCAAACGGCCGTAACTTTCCAACCATTGAACGGATTTGAGTCGTCTTCTTTTTTCAAAATGTGCGTATTTCTGTCTTCTTTCAGGCAGTTCTAAGATGATGATAATCGTTTGAAAAATGCCAAAGTTATTCGACATGAAGTAAAATAATGCGAAGCAATTCAACCACGATTTTCGGCAATCATGCATATTTCTTTATTCGATCGCTGATTCTTTATCGAATAGTCCCCAAAAAGCACTAACTTTTCGCGCAAGTTGTGATTTCTCAAATATTACGTTTTTTCATCGAAATTGCGAAGCATATAACCTTCAAATTTACCACTAATAGCATGACGGCATAGGCTTCTATTCAGAGCATGCTCCAGTCAATCTTTACTCTTCTTTACCGACCGTGCCCGGTTTTCGTTTGTTTTCACTGATAGCAAAGCCTACGCGTCACGAGCGCGGAAAAGGAACCGACAGCGCAATTCTAGACGGAATTCCGAAGATATATCGGAAAACTTCTTTGTTTCATGCAACAATGAAGACGTATTCTTGAAAACTGCACAAAATGGTAATTGTCGATGTCAAGCGGTGATTGTGAGTTTCGCCCGTTCATCATGGCCGCGACCACCGCTTGACATCGACATAGTACATTTCGATACAAGGGCGAAATGTGAGGCGTTGTTAGGCCAAGTGCGATGTTTCAGCACGAACCGTAGTCGAGGCAGCGGCGTAGCGAAGCGCCGTAGGCCGTAGTTTTCAAGTAGTTTTCAAGAATACGTCTTCATTGTTGCATGAAACAAAGAAGTTTTCCTATATATGTCTTCGGAATTCCATCTAGAATTGCGCTGTTGGTTCCTTTTCCGCGCTCGTGACGCGTAGGCTTTGCTATCAGTGAAAACAAGTGAAAACCGGGTACGGTCGGTAAAGAAGAGTAAAGAATGACTGGAGCATGCTCTTAAAAGTGAACATTGCAGGTCGAGAGAAAAATATGGAGAATGAGTAGACTCGTTGAAGCTCTATCGCAGCATGATGAAATATTTGTATGGAAAATATTGAATGGATTAAAAGGAATTTTTTATTCAAAGAAATTTATTTCCGTTGCCGACTGTATTGGAGATCTGAATTGAAGAGAATTTCGTTCCCTCTGAGGTAAATGTCAATACAGTGAAATTCCTTGAAGTTTGAGGGCCAACTTCCATCTCCTGTCAATAACGCCGGTTAATATTGCCTCACTATCACGAATGCAAATATACCTGCTATCGGATATCCCGTTCCACTATTTACTTTGGCTGATGCATCGTTTATCAATGCCTCGGTTATACGTTCTGACGTTTCCCTAATATAAAAGTTCATGTTCGCGCCCGAAGTTGGCCGCTCTCGCATTTCGATGTCACCGTTTTATTTGCGCTGCGATTGGCTGTGCGGGTTATACGTGCGTCTGAAATGAGCCGATAGCTGACTGTCGCTGCAACTCTACGGCTGAATGAACTGTCAAAACTGTCACTGCGAACCTGACCTAACCGATCAAAAGAATAAACTACACTTTGGATTTAACCTGCGACGAGGAAATTGCGATGAGCAAGAAATCTGCGACGCTGACGATTAACCTCTCATATGAATCTAACAGAAATTGCGATGCGACAGAAAATCTGCGATGGTAATATCTGACGATTAACCTCTCATATGAATCTGGAAGAAATTGCGATGCGACAGAAAATCTGCGATGGTAATATCTGCGACGCTGACGATTAACCTCTCATATGAATCTCACAGGAATCGCGATATGAAACAGAACCTGCGATGGTGAAATCTGCGACGCTGACGATCAACCTCTCGTATGAATCTAACAGGAATTGCGATAGAAGAAAGAACCTGCGACGGTAAAATCTGCAACGCTGACAATGGACCTTTCATATTGATCTAACATGAATAGCAATAGGTAAAAGAATCTGCGATGGTAAAATCTGTGACGCTGACGATTAACCTCTCATATGAATCTAACAGGAATAGCGATTAGAGAAAGAATCTGCGGGAATTGCAACAGGGAAAAAAATCTGCAATGGTAAAATCTGCAACGCTGACGATGGACCTCTCATACGAGTCTAACAGGATTATTGCGATAGGAAAAAGAATCTTCCATGGAAATACCTGTGGCTGCAGTCGCTGACGCTGAAGATTAACCTCTCATGTGATCCTGACAGGAATTGCAATAGGGAAAAGAATCTGCGATGGTGAAATCTGCGACGCTGACGATTAACCTCTCATATGAACCTAACAGGAATTGCAATAGGCAAAAGAATTTGCGATGGTCAAAATTGTGACGCTGACGATTAACCTCTCATATGAATCTAACAGGATAATTGCGATAGGGAAAAGAATCTTCAATGGTAATATCTGCGACGCTGACGAGATGAAATCTGCAACGCTGACGATGAACCTTTCATATGAATCTAAGAGGAATATTTCGATAGAAAAAAGAATCTGCGATAGTAATATCTGCGACGCTGA
>JAFFZH010014993.1:6806-17740 GCA_018420115.1 Euura saliciscinereae | reverse complement strand
TTGAAAGAATACCGCTCGCAAAAGTACTTACATCATATAAAACGAATTTGAATGATCATAAAGTCAGAATTCCGAAAAAATAGCGCCGCCAGAACAAAATCGCGAATGTTATTGCTCCGAATTTGAATGTTAATACAAAAATCGTCGGGACTACAGCGTTATGGAAAATCGAATTTACGATGGGTCGAAATCTCGAAAGCTCAAAATACCGAAAGTCCATAATTCCGAAACTGCGAAATTCAAAAGTCAAGAACAAAATCCAAATAATTATTTCTTCGAATTTTGAACTTGACAGCAAATTGTCATTTCGAACCTTGTATCAAAATATACGTATATATATTTGGATTTTGAGTCACTTAGCAGAGAAGCCGATTTTCCTTATTTATTATAATTCACACAATTTTGTGATCGGAATCTGTACGTACTTCCATGAAATTAGCCTCCAAATACTACATTGCATGGAAAAACCTAAGATAAATTAAAAGATACATACACACAAATCAGCAAATTTTCAATTATGATATGATTCATCGTGTAATGTACCATTGTCTATTATACCTGCTAATTGTTGATTCATATTGTAACATATTGTGTGATTTTTTATGCATAACAACATATCTACATTTTATGACAAATTACATGCAGATTTCGTTTATGACCTAATCTCACAGGAACTTCCGTATTTATAAAAACATTTCACTATTTACACGGAATTTCGAGCCGTATAATTTAGTTAATAGATGAACGGTACATTTAAAAAAAAAAAAATTATAACTCAAATTTACATCCCTTTCGCATTCCTACGAATATTTTCGTTTCTTCCACACATGCATCAAAAACTCGTGTTTTTTGCCCTCCTCAACGGGATGGAAGTCACAGTTTTTGACCGGGGAAAAAAACTTGCGAGGGGGAGAAAAAACTGGCAGCAGGGACAAAAAAACTCTCGTAACCATAGTAACGGTGAAATAAACCAAGAAAGTGCTGCCCCTAGTGAAGAACGTCGTTCTCGTGGTTCTATCCTCACTTTCACTCGTTTTTAATACATATGTGGTAGAAAATAATATATGTGTCATGGGAAGGAAGCAGTCATTTTGTCTCGCGCATTTTGCGCAATTTGGCGCTCGACAAAAAACGCCTGCTTCCTCCCCTTGGTGCATAATATACTATTCTACGTGGCATTTTGAGCAGGGATGTGATGTAGTTGATTCGAAAAAGAAAGGATAGTGGGGAAACATGAAAAATTACAAATCAATTTAATCTTTTTGATCATATTATTTTATTTTATTTTGGAGCCCCTCGGCTTCACAGTCAGTTAGGGGAGGAAAATGGTGATGCACGCCGTAAAGTTATCGCGGCACATCGGGCAGATTTTTAAACCCCTTGCGGTGTACTCCTCTGCGCACTGCTGGCAGCAGCAAGTGTGGCCACATGGCACAAAGCAGCGTGTTGGTGTACGTGTTCTGCACACCGTACACTTTGGAACTGTAAAATGAAGAAATCCTTAGCTTTTGTCATAATTATATCACGTTAATGAATGACTCCGAAAAGTGTTTTGTCTTGATTGTTTATGAAGCTAGAAATGACAGTATAATAAAAATATTTTTTTCCTGTAGCTGTAATCATCAAATCGAATTACGTGAATATCACCGCATGCTTCCACACCACCGGGAATGTGGGCAAAGAGATTACAATTCTGCGATACCGTAAGAAACAGCAGACGCGTACCCCTTGCAGCATAAATGCAAGCGTACGGTAATATTTGAACCAGGTTGACTAATTGGAATTGAACACCGCCGCAAGCTACCACGCTCCCGGAAACGTAGGAAAGGTATGCAATGCCGCCACGCTGTAAGCATAGCAGACGCGTACCCGCTGCTGCATAAGAGCATGATAAAGTAAATCTTTACCAACCAAGTAGCCGCATCACTTATTTCCACTAGTATCAAAGCCTACGTGTAACAGTCGCGAAAAAGAAGATAATAGCGAAATCCCGCATGAAATTCTGTACACATCCATCTGAAAATATCTTTGTTTCACGCAACAATATCGACAAAATCCTTGTTCCTAACTAAAATGGTAATGGCCGCGACGACAGTTGACAGCGGCAATTATAATTTTAGTGAGGAATAAGGATTTCATTGTTATTGTTGCCTGAAACAAAGGTATTTTGGGATGTATGTGTTCAGAATTTCATGCCGAAATTCGCCATTATTTTCTATTTCGCGCTTGTTACGCATAAGCTCTGTTATCAGTGTAAATAGGTGACGCGGCTTCTTCTTGGTAAAGATTTACTATGGCATGATCATAAATGCAAGCGTACAGCAATGTTCGGACCTGGTATGCAACTATGGGCACGAATGAAACGTCGTTACTGTCATTTCTCGCTATATCAATCTACTGCTTGAAGATGACTACTTCAAGAGATTTTTTCAAGTTGATGAAATATACAATATGACACCGGATGAAGATGCAAACTATAACTCCGATTGCCAACCGTAGTAACACTGCCGCTTGCTACCACGTCACCGGAAACATGGGCAAAGTATGCATCCACCACACTGTAAGCATAGTAGATGCGTAGTTCGGCTACATGAATGTAAGCATACGGGAGCGTTTTTTCTGGTTGGCTAGTCGAAAGTCGTGTACTAGCATTTAACTTATATTGCAGAATTATCACAATTTTGTTAACCTCTAATCCCGTGACTCTATCGGTTATTTTAGTACGTGATCAAATCTTGTTTAGAATGTTCAAAGCAAAGATTTTGTCCTCTCATAAATTGGGACAAATATCGCGGACTATGATTCACTCATTTTTTTGAATATCAATGAAAAAGTTCCAAGAGAAGTATATAATTGCACATTTTCCCCACTCAAACCTGTCTGATTTCTACCGGTCTCTCAGGTTGTGAGAATGCGCAACACCCTAATAATTTCAATAAGCTAATTAATAATAGATATTTTCTACGTTCGGATCACGTATTGTGATTCACATTGCTACTCCAAAACCGTGCAGCTAACAAAAGTGCCTAAGTCAAGGTACTTTCGTACCCGTTGGCCTGCATACCGCCATTTTCGCCACGCTTCGCAGGCTACGTCACCCCCCGTTCTCCAAGCTCGTATGGTGAAGATGATATTCGGAAACAGAGAGCGAATTGTTTTGAATCGAATTCGCAATAACTTGAGGCACAAGAGTTCCCGCGGTCGGAATTCCAAACGACAAAAAAAAAATATAACGGGCGAAATATCTAAAAGTGAAATTAACAACGATTCCAAATGTCAAATGGGTCATAATATAAGGATAGGCCAGAATATATAAAAAACAAAAATTACGAATTCAAAAAGTTTGAAACCGATTTAGAGCGAAAATAAATTCTCTTATTGGGTCACAACTGCGGACCTGCAAAATATCAAATGCGTATCGACGGTTCAAAAGAAGTCAAATCTAAATTTTTTTTTTTCAAATTTATTTATATAAATCGAAATTTATTTTCCCGGAATATTAAGCATCGCATACTAAATTTCTAGAAAAAATGAATTAACGTTCAAATAAATAATCCTTTAGCTGATACAGCCATTCGATTTTTTTCGGCACGTCGATAAGAAAAAATCGTTATTCTAATGGTGTGATTTTTAGATTCGTATGGAACAAAAAATAGAGATATCGGCCGTTCTGTTTTTGACCGTTCGGAACTTGTACCAGCATCCATTATTTTATTATAATTTTTTTTTTATCGAAAAAGATCCAAATGTAGCAAATCCAAATGCAACAAAACAAAAGATAGTTAAAACATAATGCACAAAGACGACATAACAGGGGACATTTTCAATGCCTCGGATGCTTGCGTTACACACAAGATCTGTATTTAATTAGAGACATTTTGAAAACAATGAAGATTTTTCTTGCTTTTTTATGATTAGGGGAGGGGGTAGATGAAAATTTTGTGACGTCACCTGGGGGGAGCGGGGGTCCAAAAATGGAAAATTTATGTTGACGTGATTTATGCACGGCCCCTAATAATGTTACTAACCTTATTTTTGTAAGCTTCAACCTTGCCTTCAGCTTGCGTGTGACGCCTATCTCCCTTATCACACTCAGTCCAATGCCATATTTACCAAAGATGGATGTAACCGTCTCATCCAATGGACTCAATGATGCAGAAACACCTTCATTTCCAGTTTTGTTAAGTTGAAACAGATATTCCGCCTTTCGCCTTTTGCACGATCTTCGAAGGGTTGTCCAGGTCTGAGATGAAATACAGTTACGTCTACAATAACCGATATTACTAAATTTATATTCGACGCCAAAGTTTAATTTATGCGAATCGAATAATATATTATGTATAACACATGCGATCAGCATTTTATACATTAGAATACAATCACCCCTATGAAAGAGCACTAGCAGTGCAAGAACCTGTAAACCGAATACATACTATTTGAACGTAAAATGCACGTCTCTTACCGTTTGCCACCCTGTGGTGCTTTTGTATGTCGGCCCACAAGCATTCAGATCCTGTGCCAAACGCTCCCACATTTGTTTGAATTTTACGCTTCCAGCGGGACCAAGATTGGTTACGTGGCTCTTGGCAAACTCAGTATGATTTTCCATGTAGTTCACCAGGAAATCAAGTTGATTCAAACGAGCCCGATTTTTCATGTATACGCTGTAACACGTATTACTTACAGTTCAAGAAAATCTAATACTATAATAATAACGCGTCGCGTAATCTCAACGTCTTCATGCAAGGTTTGAAGCCCTAAGAAGAACATGTTGATCATCAATTTATCTATAAAACAGTTTACTGACGTGTAATTACTAGTTAATATAAATTCATTGAGTTTATTACTCCACAAATTCTGGGTTACTAAAAGTGAATAAAGATGAATAGAAAGATTAATGGAAGAAGCTGCATGTACCTAACATACATAGGTATTAACGGGACCAGTATGTGGTAGAAACTGTATTCAACAAATTTTGGAAATTATTTAGTAATTTAAAAACGGAAAAGAACTGGTTGTTGAAACTTTACTCATCACTCAAAGCAGCCTTTAGGAAGGTACCGTATTTTTTTTAGAGATTTCTAAATCGTATCCGGTATCCGGAAAATCGCTGAAAAATCACACTGCGACGCGTCCGCGGCGTAGCGGTGAACGGAAGCCGGTTTCACGCCATAATATTCTACGCAGCGCGCCTCAAATTGGTACGCGCCGTCAACTTTGATGATTGTTTAATAGACTAGATTTGTTGATTGGTTTTTAGTTCTGATAATTATTCATTCCATTATTATGTCATACTATTTTCGCAAGTTTACTAAGTTAGCATTAGAAGATGCAAAAGATTAGGAGTTATTATAGTACCGAATACGTTCGAAGGAATCGTTGAATTTTTTAGTTAATTAATGTACTTAATTTTTCGCAATTTGAATCAAGAAAAGGCTCAATGTTATCTAACCTGTCTTCGTCCGTTAAAAGCGCAATGTTACTTCTGTCTCTCTCTGTACTTTGAACAATTGATGTCGAATCTGTAAAATCATATTTCGTATTTGAAATTCTCAATCCCAATATTCACCCTGTTTTGTGATGAATTTATTACTCTATTTTGTTCTGTAACGAATCTTTCTTTTACTCTTTGACGATATTGTTGTCGAGAAACTTTTTTTTCTCCTCTTTTAGCAAGTCATATTTCTCCTATATTGTTCGCTGACTTTCAACATTGATATTTCAACTTGTGACGTCATTTTGGGTCGAACGGCCTTTTTTCAAATCTGGCTGTGTGATATATTCAAAATTGAGTCTACCTCTTTTTTGGTGAGTTATGAATTAAACAAAAAAATGTTTGCTCCAATTTATTATTGTGAATAACAAATTGAATTTTGCACTATCGAATTATCGCTTTGGCACAAAAATGTAATTCCCACTAGACAATCGACATGCTAAATTAAAAAAATGGCCGAGAGGTGACCGATCCGCTCCACGCGGAATGGCCCATACGAACTCCGAATTTTTTTCGCAATTTTTGATACGCGTTGCATTCGACAAATTTTGGTTTTCAAATCTTCTTAAATACAGTTTTCACGACATACCGGTCCCCCTAAGATGTGTTGCATCGATTTATTCATTGCAAATACGTACATAATATACGAAACGTTGTTGACGAATAGAAGCCAAGACAAAGGCCACGCGAGTTCCATTTCGGAGCAATCACGTTTAATGTCGACTCAACCACTTTTTGAGGTATGGTCGAATCGTTCGACAAAAATGATCGTATAGCAGTATATCTCGGCCCTGTATACCGTATTACATACAAATACATACCGTTGTTGTTGCATTTTGTTGTTACTGGTAATAAATATTCTTTTGATAACTGCAACGCCGTAAGCCGTCTTCTTCTTCTTCCTTTCTATTACCACAACCACCACCACGCAGCATGCCAACCCTCTGGTGGACACAGGCCGTACTGAAAGTGAAAATCACTGGTTGGTAAGTACGATCACGAGTGTTGAAACTATGTGTAGACAGGGAACTCACTCGCTCAATCCGAGCTAAGCGACCCTAATCAAACGATACTCTATTCCCGTTTTATACAATGCTGTGCATGATACTTCGACTTAATCAATAGAATTAGTTTTATTGTATTTTATTTTATTTTATTAGTAAAAAAGAAATATATCCCTCTTCATGGTCTTCATGGTCAACGTTTTGACCACGATTTGACGCACTTCACCAAGATGGCCGTCGTCTACAGTCGTGTCTAGTTGTTCAGATCTGCATGTGCACGTGGACTGCACGCCTTCCGAAGCATCGTATCCAATTACATAATACATGTGCTGCAACACCTATACTTTATACAAGTTTAATTGTGATTTCAAATTGAAAAAAATATTGTCATCGAAGCATGTTCGCCGTTGGCAATATTGCCCTGTTGGGAATTATGGCAGTCGAGGAGGACGAAAGGCTCGCAAGGAACGCTCTAATAAGGCAGTTGCGAATTGATCGTAAGCGTTTGCGTGACGCCTCAAATCCGTTCGACGTGGATCCGGAACATTTTAGGAAATATTACAGGTAAAATATTACAGGTCAATCGTATTGTAGGGTTGAAAAAAACAGAGGCCTGCTTGACTGCATCAGGGACAAAGGTCAGAGTTGGTATGCACCTAGAAAACCGGAGAAAGGCAGAGAAATTCGTGTCAGTCAGGGCGCGTCACGGAATTTGAAAAATAGAACTGGAATTTCATCATTCGAACACGATTGAGCAAATTTTGAATATTTGAGGTTATGTGACTGCGTCGCTGCATGTAGCACAGCTGGCATGGAAACTAAAAATGATGAAAGACTTTGCGAGTCGAAAGACCGTCTTTCGACTTGCAAAGTCTCTTAGTAGGAAGAATAATTCCCGGTCGTTAAAGCCGTATTTCGCTCCACCAAAACAGGTAGCATAATCAGCCTTTCCGTTGATGTATGGCAAAAAATAGATTTACTTTCCCCGCAGAAGATTCAATGTCAAGTATTTGAGTAAAAAAAGCTCGTCAGTATGTATGGGCCGATGAGGTATTGACTCTTCAGATGTTGAGTTGAAAAAAATTATTGAGTCACTGTAAAATATGGAAAAGTCAGGGAATCTTGTTCACCAATAAGCGTACCAGCCCCGACAAAGTTATAAATACATTAATTTCTTTCAGGATGCCTCCCCACTTAGTCTTGGACTTGGTCGCTCTTTTACGGCATCATATAATACAGGTGGGTATCACGAGGATTGAACCGCATTTCCAAGTCCTTGCTGCATTGAGATTTTTTGCTGAGGGTGCATATCAGAAGGGTGCTGGACAGGATTATAAGCATCCGTTAAGCCAGACGAGCATGAGTCGTTGCATTGAGGACGTAGTTAATGCCCTCGTTCATGTATCGGATAGATTTATACAACTTCCTGGTACCAGAGCAGAATTACAACGAGTCCAAAGACGGTAATACACTCAATTGCAGCTGATTTTCGCTGTCATTTGTGTCACTGAAATTACTACAATTGTGTGCCTGCTACCCTTGTAAGTACGCGCCGGCAATATTTCTGCAGATCGCATGAACAATGATATTGATGAATGAAATATTTATGGCACGTTATTCAATATTTTAGTAACATATGGGGCTGTCCATATTCAACCACGTAGTCTCTTTGCAATTAAGTAAAGTGGTCCGAATTTTGTTATTTCCAAAAATAGAAATTCCTATAGGGTTGGTTTCCATGAATACAAAAAAAAAAAAATACAAATAAAATATAAAAAGGCACAATTACAACTCGACAGAGAACGAATCATATTGTATGAGGGTGGCACCACGTAGTGAGGTCAGGAGACTGGGTTAATTGACACAGACCATGCCACATGATATCCTCCATGTCTTGCAGATTTCGTGAACGCATCCGTATTCCAGGCATTATTGGAATTATCGATTGCCTATTGGTTAGCTTTGTGAGACCTGTGGAGAATGAAGAAGCATTTTTCAACCACAAAGGTTATCATGCAATGAATGTACAGATTGTAAGTGTTGTTGTTTACTATAATGAACATAATAATGTCTAAAGGCTGCGGCACACAGTGCAAGCTTTCGTGATTTTTAGATGCTGGCTTCCTTGCGTGCCATTAACAATACACATCAAGCAAGCAAGCCAGCAGCTGGAAATAACGAAAATTTGCACCGTGTGCCACGGGCTTTGTCTATTGTCTGCATGCGAAATCCTTGATAAACTTTATGAATGGCAATATTACATTTTACTTCATTTGTCATTTTCCATTTGCAGATATGCGATGCAGATTGCGTGATACGGGATATCCGAATCTGCCCCGGAAGTAATAATGATCGCTATGTTTGGCGATTTAGTGATGCCAAACAATTTTTAGAAGATCTTAGACGTAATGAAGAGCTTACACGTGAAGAGGGACGTTTCTATATAATTGGTAACAATATAATTTGTCGTCGATAACCCTATCGGTCTCGTAATTTGAAAACAACACTTGCAGCAATCAATTTCCAGGTGACGGTGGTTACACCCCCTCTCCCATACTGCTAACACCAGTACATCGGCCGCCTCCAAATTCCGGAGCAGAACGGTATAACACTGAAATAGTTCGAAATCGTTGTGGAGTAGAAAGACTTTTTGGTTTTTTTACGGCGGTCTTTCGCTCGATCAAACGAGAGCGCAAGTTGTGTTATCGTCAGCCAGAAAAGGTAGCAAAAATTATTACGGCGTGTGCAGTACTGCACAATTTTCGTAAAAATCACGGGTGAGTAACAAAACTGCAAATTTAATACAGATTAATGATATTTTTACGGAGTCCACGTGTTGTACAGGCAAATGTACGATGAAGAAATGGAGGAAGGTCTTGTTAACAATGACGGAGAAGAAGAAATGGAAGGTCGCTTTGATTACCAAGCAGGAGTTAGAGAGAGAGATCAACTTATACACGATTTATACGACTGAGTATCTCTAATATCGCGAATGTTTAATCGCATGTTACCAGGTTCGTGCATTCGTGTAACATTCAGTATTGTACAAGGTGTTTGCTGATTATTTACTTTTATTCACAGAATTACAACATATCATATATGTATATCCGGTTGAAAATCCTGTCATTCTTGTCAGGGTGACACTTCTGTATTCTATGTGACACCTACTATTGATCATTGAAGAGGCACATACTGGAAATAACATCGACTTGGCCGAGGGTAATGAACTACAAATTTCCTGCGATCAGAATAAATACTGGGAATCTTTTTACAGAAATCGAAGATCTTAGTTCAAGAACTGGATAGAGTCAATATCAATTCGTTCCAAATACTATACACAGATATTATACTATACAAAAAAAGAGATAATATATATACTGAAATTTAAGAGTACAGCTATTAGTTGTAAAAAAAAATAGGGAAAGACGTATTCTAGAAGTAATCAATCGTTTCATTAAAATAAGGAGACAGTAGTTTGTGATGAAGAACATCTAAATCACTTTTCTTTTGTCAGCCGCTCTATAATGATTGATTTAATTAATGTATAAAAATGATAAAGATAATTTAATGAATGGTCTTGATTTTCTATTTTAGGTATCAAATACAGAACACATTATATTGGATGTTTGCAAATACCCAAAACGACATGACGAAGGTGATCAATGACAAAGAATTTGAATACACAGTGAAGAAAAATTTGAAGTCAGGAAATTAAGACCTTCAAGAACGCGTTGACGGACAAAATCAAATTATTAAGATAATATAACAATTAAATTTTTAGTTTACACCAATATACCCTATGTATTCCGCAAAATATGTATTTTTGTTTAAAATTGATTAGAAAATTTGTATAATTGGAATTACCATGATATGCAATCGTATCACCTGAAAATAGCAATCACAACCTTTATCAACTTGATGTCACATAATATAAAAATCAGTAAACCCAAGAGGAAAAACTATGTCATTATTATCACAAAAGCCAATAAATTGTCATTTGAAAGCATAGTACGATTGTAGATATTACGTCAAATATATGGCGTGTCTAATGGTATAAGGACGTATGCGCCAATATACGACTTTTTACGATGCATAAAGGTAAAAGGGCATATCAATTTTTTTTCTCCGTATTTCCGCAAAAAATGTGAAAATACGTTCAGAAAACATGAAATTGCGAAATTGATCGACTAACGGTGAAAGGTCGTAGGTACGGGCAGTTACGTCCTTGTATTTCCACTTGAAAAAAAAATCGTGTTCACTAATGATGTAAGGTCGCATCGAACATTTTTTTATGTTATAATTTATTTACAAAACCTCTGAAACGCGTAGATAAAGTGAATTTCGGACGAAATCCCGATTTTTTTTTACACAAAAAAATCGACAAGCTAAAGGTATAAGGTCGCATCGATATTTTCTTTGTTTTTTATACTTTTTTT